>CAVNYN010223692.1:0-35785 GCA_963692815.1 Nyctanthes arbor-tristis | reverse complement strand
TCGGTTTATGGCAAGTAAGTCAGGGATGTCTTGATTCAGTTTGGACTGTGCAAAGTTTTGAAATGAAAGCCAAACCCGAGTTCCAACAAAGAAAAAGCAGTTGTTATTGAAGATGACGGTAGAGCTGTCAAACCTGATATGAGCGTGATGATTGGGAAGAGTTGGATTTGAAAGCAGCACGTATGATATGTCTTCAGTTAGCTAAAAACGTCCTTACAAACGTGAATGTAATATCTTCAGCAAATGAACTTTGAGAGAAACTTGAAGAATTATATCAGACTAAGAGCCTCTCAAATTGATTGTATCTGAAAGAGCAGTTTCATTCTTTGCGAATGGATGAAGGTACGAAAATTTCAGATCATCTACGTATTTTCAATGGCATCGTTTCTGAACTGGAATCTATTAGAGTTAAAGTTAAAGATGACGATAAAATATTAAGGCTTATCTGGTCTCTTCCTACATCTTATGAATATATCAAGCTTATTTTAATGTATAAAAATGAGACGGTGAATGATATAAGTCATGAGTAAATTAATCTCTAGAGAAAGGAGGTTGAATGATATAAGTAATATTTCATCTGAAAACTCGTTGAATCTAGTAGTAAACCCGAAGAGGAAGAACTCTAGGAAAAGGAAAGTAATTTGTTGGAACTGCGGAGCATCTGGTCACGTCAGAAGAGATTGTCCAAGAGAAATAGCACGTATGGCTACTGGCTCGAAGAATTCGGACAACTCAACTCTCTTTGTGGGGGAGTGAAATGATATGACGTAATTGGGTACATCCTTATGGTGTGTCGCTAGGTGCTACGGTAAAGAATGTGTGTTACTTATAGCGGTTATATTTACACACCGACATTGGTTGACAATGATGTATGGTGTGTGGTTGTAGTAATGTTGCTGGCTGATGAGCTCTTTGGAAAGTCAATAAGAGAGTTACACTACAAATTTCAGTAAGTTTATTTCGACATTAAGCCAATAAAATGCTTAGAATTTGTTGTTAATTTTAAGTAATTATACTCATATAATGGAGTATGAGACTGTCAAAGTGTCAAAGGCTTACATGATAATTTCTCAAGTATTGTGTATAAGACTGCAAAAGGAAATATGGAGATGTTGGCTTATTTTAGTAAGTTGGAGATTGTTGGGTATGTTACCAAAAATAATCTAAATTTGAAAAAAAAAAAAAGAAAAAGAAGAAGAGTTCTTGAAGGAAAATGAATCCAAATCATAGAAAGAATTGTTTTGTCTTGTCTTCCAAGTCAATAAGCCTATAAATAGAGGTGTTTTCTGCTTCTTTTATGTACAAGAGTGACTTGAATCTTTCAGAGAAAAATTAGCGAGTTTAGCATATTGTGAGTTTTTCTTGTAACTCTTTAATGTTTGTTTAAAGAGTAGAAAATTATGTGCTGTAAAGTTTGGGTATTTTTCTTGTAATACTTGAGGATTGTGGGTTGGTGAGTAAAATTCTATATGGTTGTGGCGACTTGAATCAAATAGTGAAAAACTTTGATAGTCCATAAATTTGTCTTCGTTTTTTTTTATTTTCCTTATCTCATTAAATTTCTTAAACAACGGTTCTGCAGGAAGTAATCAGGGAATTTACATTAATTCCTAATAGGAAAAGCCTCCCTTTGGTCGATGATGATAATAATAATAATAATAATGATGATGATGTAATTTCATATTGATCTTTTATGCACAGGTTTTTGATACACCACACCACATCTCCATTCTGTTAACTGTGTTTCATCTTTCTAGTTCGTATTGTGCTTCAATTGTTAAGATACTTGTATTTTAGACTGAAGGTCTTGAGTTTCGACCCCTCTCCAAATATCCCCCAACCACTATATCCCCATGTATCCCCCTCCAAAAAAAAAAAAGTTTCATATTTACCATCATTGGTCTTATTCTCACTTTTCATTGATTAACATATTTTTTTTGGTTAGAGAATATGACTATTTTAAGATAGCTGTTAAATATTGTAAATAAATAAAATGTTAACAATTTAAAAGGTATGATTGTATATTTTGTTCCACAATTTTAAGCAATCAAATAAAATTCTTAAAGAGAAATTGTTTTATGGGCAAAAAGCATTGCTAATTAATGGAAGTAGATGAGAAAAATGCAAAGAAAAATTGTTAAGGATGTAAATGTAACAAGAATCAAAGTATAGAATTAAAATGTGGTCTAAACATAATTTCAGGAGTTTTGTCTTGACAAAGAATAATATTATATTTGTAACCCCCCTTCCTCACCAATATGAAAATTTTATTATTCATGACGCATGCTTGTTATTCTTCATGCGAGACCATCTGACGGTCCAAGTAGGATTAAAATCAAGGCCCATTGCACAAGTCACAGCCCCACCACGACTAAAGCCGCCCCCAAATCTGAAACTTTAACTCCCCCCTCTCCAAGTGGCTATTGGAATCGGCCAATTCCGAAGGCCTTTTTTCCCTTTCAGGAGGATTCTCCCTCCTTTCTGACTGTCGACATCAGTTGACAGAAGCTGCCGATTTCGTAGCCGTCAGGAGATTGGGTTTTTAACTTTGATTCTTGTTACATTTGTGCCCTTAACAATTTTTTGTATTTTTCTTAGTGAATTTTTTGTATTTATCTTAGTGACTTCCATTAGTTAGCAATAGTTTTTTGTGGGGGAAGTTTTACTCGGGGTGGGACTCGGATAGTGGCTTGTGCAATGTTCCTCAATTTTAATCTTAATTGGATGGCCATATAGGCTAGCATGAAGAATAAGCAACATTTTGGCATGAGGAATAAAATTTGGGGTTCCTTTACAAATACAAACGTTTTGTGATGCATTTACAAAATTAAGGGCTAATTTAGGCAGATGAACTTTATCGTTTAGTGTCGTGCTGTATAGTTCTAACTTACGATTTCAGCCTTAACATATGTTCCTTGCAAAAGGAACCTTATTGTCCAAATTTGTTAATTTCATTGTTAAAATGACCTTTTTACCCTTATTTCTACCCATTATTAAAAGAGCCTGTTTTTTGTTTACTATTCACATTTTGGTCGTCCTAGGACCGTGTTTGCCGTATTTTTATTTTACTTTTTATCCACAAAATCAAAAGCTAGATCATACCTTCTCCAAAAAGATGCCTTTACGTCATTCCTCCTTCTCCGTCCTCTCGAGCAATTCCCGAGTCCAATCTACAGGCTTCCGACGCGACCCCCTATCTCTATCCATCCAATCTACTTTTTATTCTCTCTTCATCCTCATTGACCACACGTCTTGCCTCTTTCCACATGCCTTTGATCTCTCATCCTCTTCTATACGCATTAGACACATTAGTTTGCTTTACCCCTTTTTCCTGGGTTTTCAGGTGCGTTATTCTTACGTGCAACAACCCTAAGTTTTAGAGATTTCCTCATTCAATTCTTGTTCGATTTCAACACGAGTCTGTCTTCAAATTCTTGGTTTTGGGAGTATCTGTCTCGACTGATTTTTTCACCTTTTTTTTATCTGATATTTTGGTTTTTCAACTTTTATATTTGTACCTGAATCTTAACTATCTCAACTATTTTTAGGACAATTTGTAACATAAGAGGCATGGAGTGGGGACTTAATGGAATGGACTTGCCGCTACATAAATAAGTTATTCATGATTAGTTATAAAAGTGCCTAAAAAAATATTAATTCTTTTGAGGTATTTGAAGGCATATTTTTGGGATGATACATCTTCCAAGAACTTTCACTTTCTTCCAACGCGTGTCCTAAAGTTCATCTTTTCTATCAAACTAGTTTTATGAACCGTGCATTCGGAAAGTATACATTTTTAGAAACAAATAAATTGTATTAACAAAACAGTCAAAACTCAATTATCAATTTTTTCCAAAAAAAAAACTCAATTATCAAAATATTATTAATATGCATACTCTAATGAGACTATATTTTATAAGAGAGAATATATTCTTTATTGTTCTAACATAGAGTTAGTACCAACATGATAAAGATAATTCTCTCAATTTCCTTTCCCTTTTAAGAGTAATTCTTTCAATTTCAATCGGTATAAATTTTGGAAAATTTCTTTATATGCATGTAAAATAAACAAATATAAACATATTATTATGTAAATGCCCATATGATAAAAACATATATTGCAAAGTAGGTGACACCGCATATATAGATAGTAAGCACTAGTGTGACGCTTATCGAGGCTTCTACCTGTACAGCATTTATCCAATTATAATTGTAAAATGAAAAATGATAGATTTTTTTTGGGGGAAATACCTTGGCTCGAAAGTCCAAGCCTGAGGTAAAATTTTATTGAATATAGAATCAAAATTTACATGAAGGGGGGCATGTGAACCTTACCTTCAGTTCACATGCAAGTACACATTTCATTATAACTCTATATGCAATGACACCCAAATGAATGCTTAAGAGGTACTACCTCTCAATACACGTTAATTCAATCAAAAGAAATAAAGAATTATATTTACTTAGAATTGCTCATTCTAATATAAGGTACATTAATTCAATCTTTCTGTACGAATGATGCCACCACTGATTTCTTGTCCTTTATTAGCCATACAATCCGCAGTCATATTCGCCTCTCTCCAAATATGTCTGATGGTTATGTGATGCTTTCTTATAAAGTTCATAATTATCATAGATGTCATACTTTTTGTCCACGATTTCAACATAGCATTAGTACCAATCTATAATTTCAATTACTTATTATGGTCATACAATTTCTTTTTTCTTCTTATTTAGATTCGATATTGTGTAATCAATCATTGCTGAATCTTAATTATTGTTAAAGAAATTATTTTCCATTTTCTAGCTAAAAAAAGACAGTTCATGGCATACAAAAAATCAATTGTGTTTTCCATACAAAATAATATGCCGTTTTATGCATGTATGATATTATTATTCTGTAAAAAATGAACTACATTTTTGTTAGAATGCAATTCATTACATTAGAAAAACGAAATCATGGAATAGCACAAAAAGGGAAAAAAAGAGGTGTGCGAACTGGAGCACCAAACAAACACCACGCCACTAAAAATAGAAAGCTAAACAAAGCACATAAAAAAAATTTATGACATAAGACTAAACTACATCCTAATATGAAACAAACACACACCATGACATAAAACAAAAGCCATAATGAATATCAGGCACTCCAGTGTCCAGCACCAAGAGACCCACAAACAGTGCATCCAAGACCCCTAGAGACAAAGCAACCTGTTTCAACAGAGAAACAAATTTGAGAGCAAAGTTACTGGAAACTGAGTTGTCCACTAATTTTGTATGCCGAATACTTGCGCGGCATCTCTCCTGCTTATGCTTCTAGTTTTTAAACATCACAGAACGCATGAAGAAGCTAAGAGTAATTTCTCTAATAGGACCAATGCAAAATCAGCACTCCCAAATGGAATTATGCATTGTCTAATATCACTGAAAATTCACATCATATAAAGACAAACTTTTAGCCTTCGTCCCCATTTTTCTAGTTAGAAACTCATAACACTCTGACCATATCACTGAATAAAATAAAAATAGAAGACCTCTCCAATCACGATCTATTTCAGCCAACACATTTCCATCAATGTCTTTCAGAGTAAGAATCCAATGAGACTAATTGTAAATGACATTTCAAAGCCATATGCAAATGGTATAGAAAGTTACATTCTCCAATTAATTCATCCAATAATTATAATCAATTCGAGAAATATAGTAAGTTGGAATTGCCTACCCATATAACGATGCTCTTTATTTAGTGAAATATATGCTCTTTAAAAATAGATATGCTATTATATGACAAATTTTTAGTAGAATCCAGAGAATTATTATATTTAAATTAATTGCTATTCCCAAGAAAATGATTGCTATTGTTGATTGTAAATACAATAAAATGGTGGGTTGCTACTTCCATCTTGCTGCTAGAAATGCAAGTTAAGTAACATGTTCAGAAATAATAATTATACATAAATTGCCTACAACCACTACTTTCTGATAAGGAGATACTAAACTACCAACCACTATAAAGTATCTATTACCTATAAAGAGTTCATCTAATGGCTAAAATCAGGTTGTGAGAATGTACACTGACCTAAGTAATATGGTTCTTCAAAGTAACAACTTTTTTCTCTTTTCTACTGTGATAATTCACAAAAAACTTTACACACTTCCATAGAAAAGTATGATCCAATAGATCGTCAGTATAAAACTTTAATTTTACCAAAGCTTGCCTATAAAACCTTTAGTACAGGCAAAAACATTACATAGTCCAAATTCAGATTAGCAGAAAGTGTCGTGTGTACTAATACTAATAACTTACCAATATGTAGAAAGTAATTTTTCATACCAGTGAACTATTTAAAGATGCATTAATAATGATGAAATACCACTCAATTAAAGCAAATATGGCCATGGCAATGTTTAAGGAAAGGTTCCACCGACCACCAATTCAAAGAACACTAAGTAATTCAAATTTGATTTTACCTGACTTGCCTACAAAACCTTGTGTACATGCAAAAACATTACATAATTCAAATTCAGAGTAATAGAAAGTATCATGAGTTTAAAGATGCATTAATAATGATGAAATATCACCCAATTGAAGCAAATATGGCAATGGCATTGTTTAAGAAAAGTTTCTAACGCCCACCAGATCAAAGACTCTTACTTACACAAAAGTACTTTAAAGGAAAAAAGGAGGGAGAGAGAGAAAGAGAGAGAGAGAGAGAGAGAGTACCATACCATGATGTGTCATGGTAATCCAGCAAGAACCCATTATAAACAATGATGCAAAAAAAGATGAGTTGTGCTATTTGAACAAAGACACATATTAAAATTTTAACAAAACTGACTCATGGCACAATCATGTTTTTCAACACGTCACATCACTTTTACATCAATACTAATCACTTATGACATTTGTCTATTTTGTCACTTTTTTTATCCCTTCTTTTGTCCAATTAGAATTTTCAAAAAAAGATTGCAAAACACGACTTCATGAATGATTGAAGCCAAGAATTTTTGATCAGTGATGTTCCAATTTTTTGGGTCATCAATTATATCTAACGGGAATAAAAAATTCTAGATATTAACCCCAATATCAATCACGATAAAAAATTAATGTATGAAAGAGATAAATATTATTATGAGTTAACATTTGCATATGAATTTCTCCTAATGATGATATTAATTTACGAAAGAGAATGGAGCTTAGAATCTCTTTTTATCTTTCACACATTAAGGGTGTATTTGATTGCCATAATTTTTCATGAAAGATGTTAGTTTTCCACATAAATTTTTATTTTTGTGCTGTTTAATTAGCCTTTTTTTTCTGCGAAAAATATTTTTCCACTTTTGGTCACGTGACTATATTTTTCAAGGAAACAAGAAAAATATTATCTGTGGGAGACCCAGATAATTCGTTTTTAGAGAATTAGAATTCCATATTTCTTAAAATATTTGATTATTTTTTAACTTATGAAATATAAAAAATTGGAAAATAATAGTGAATTGCGAATTTCTCATTTTTTCTTTTTTCTTTTTTTCATATTTTTATGTAACATGACATTTCTTACCAAAGTTAACGAAGATAAGATCTTATAATTATTTCAAATTTTCTAATTATGGATCCTTATTGAAGTTTATAACTTTATTTTATCTTCATATTCATGCATAAATCACTCACTGAATTCTTACAATTTCATTTTTAGTATAAACTTCTACTTATTAAGTGTATTAATGAGATAGTTGCTGACCTCAAAAGTATTCATTGAACTATGAGTAGTAAACTGTCTAACGAGACTATAATAGTTAGAAAGCCTCACTCTATATACCATATCTCTACAACCATTTTTAAACGTTCTCATCATATCATCATTGTCCATGAAAAATCATATAGGACAAAAATTTGACATTAGTTATCTTTTTTTATTCGTCGCGGTTTGATTTCTTCTCAAATACAAACATATATTCAGCTCAAAATTAGAGCTCGCATAGTTTTGACAAATAAAAAAATTGACAAAAAAATAGATGGAAAAAAATACAATTTATATATAAAACTTGATAATTTTTATAAAAAAATAATGACTATCAAATAATTAAATTTGGTAAAAAAAATTGTTTCTATGGAAAATAATATATATCAAACACGAAAAGATGAAAAACAACTATTTTTGGGTAGAAAATTAAGTCAATCAAACATGTGTAATTGACATTCGCTCTGAAAATTAATTATAGGAAATTCAATTACCGAGAATTCATTTTCTTTTCATGTATTTTCCATACTTTTAATTAAACAATACCTAATATAATCTAGATATTGATCCTGATTTGGCTTAAGGTTTGAAGCATCATTTGGAGTATACAGTGATAGTTGGCATTTGAGTCTGAGATAATTCATAACCACACAAATTTGAATGGAAAAAGAAGGGGAAAAATAATAATAATAATAATAATAATAATAATAATAATAATAATAATAATAATAATAATAATAAGCCATAGCACCAATTGCCAAATTGATAGGGAAAAACGCCATACCATCAATTGCTAAATTCTTAGATTTATAAACCTAAAGAAAAAACAAAAATTGCAGTCAGACTTGAAATTGAACTGATGATAAAAATTGCAATCGAACCTTCAATTGATAAGCAAAAGGAAACTCTATCCCTCCGGTGCCTCTCTATCAATACTTGTCAATCAGATCGTCCTCCACCAGCTCGAAATCCACTACCTTTGCCTCTACGTTTGCTGTTTTTGCTGCTCAAAATGAAAAGGGGAAAGAACCAAAACCTAAGAGAGATTAAGAAAAAGGAAAAAATTGTACGTATAGATGTAGGTTTGGGAAGAATGAAACTGAATTGAGGGGGAATAAAATAAAGATGGTTGAATCGTCTGTGTCTGGGGAGTAGAAAATGCCTAATGAGTGTCCCCAAAATTAGTGTTAGTTCCAAGAAGCATGGGGTCATAATAATAATATAATTATTAAAAAAAAGAAGAAAGATAATAGCTAAACTTGGGCAAGAAACTATAGGTGGGACCCATTTTATATATATAATAGATAATAGATACCCCACACAACTATGAAATTTGTCTTGTACTTTTCCCAAGATCATATTATTAGTCTCATTTGGCACAATAGGATATGATAATGGATTTGTGTCACAAACTTCTGTGAATTTTATTACAAGGATATGATGATGGACTTTGTGAATATTTTTAATTTTGCTTCCTTAGTATTGTAAATATAGTTTATTAAGTTGGTTTTAGTCTAGTTATCAGCACATATATATATATATATATATCCATGGAGGCCCATGAATGGTTTATCTATTAAAAAAAGAAGTGAGTTTTGAAGCTTCAAATTAATTAGAAGCTTACAATGTATTTGATGTTGGGCGAAAAGTGATGCATTAATTGTTCAATTTTGAGTATATTGAGTATAAGGTGGTGGCTAATTTGGTCAGCAAACGCAGTGATAGAATATGTGACAGTATTGGCCCATTTTTTCCTTCCAATGTGCTTGTTGTTTCATAACCCATATTCATTTGTCTATTGTTTTTCCCTTTCTACTATATTGTTTTATCGTTCTTCATCATCCATAAGTGGAAAATAGTTACTTTTTTTTTTTAAGAAATCAAAATACTTGATTAGAAAAACGCTAGTCAGCATCCAAATACAATGAGATAAAGCAAGGAATACTATCGAACCAAAAGTGATCCAAACTAGAAGAAAGCGCATAATGTGCTAACTTATGCGCCACTCTATTGTTAACCCGTGGAGTGTATTTACAAAGGCAACAATTTGGTTGTTCCAATATTAGTCGGATGTGATGATAGATAGGAGTCAAGAAACACATAGACTCTAGTTCCTATACGTCTTTCACCACATGAAGAGCATCAACTCAGACTTTTCCTATTGCCATATTCCTTTCAATCAATAGACGAACACCCACTTGACAAGTTTGTGCCTTGGCTTCTTCCCCTGAGCACTGTCGCACTAACTGAACTGCAAAAGCCTCGACTACTACCTGATCTTGCACCATAACGCCTCCCAAACCAACTGAGTCACCCCTCATAGCCACGTCGGTTGCCAATAAACCTTCCATACCCTTTTGCTGACTCAAGAGCAACACATAATCATGGTTCATCCCAACAAACCGGTCCTTATCATCCCTTCTTTCCTTTCTATTATCTCCTTCATAGGCTTCTAAGTATGCTAGTTCTATCACTCACACACCTCCAAAGGTTCCTCCTACAATCCTTTGAAGATGACTGCATTTCTAGCCTGCGAAATTGCCCAAAGAAACATGCATATACGTTCCACTCCATGCACAAAATGGCAGCCACTAAATTCCGTGAATCACTATAAAACCACACCCTCACCTCATTCCAACAGTCGCCATTCCTCCAGAGAGATTTTACCCATTTACATAAGCCAAAAATATGAAACTTCAGCTCTGTCTGCCCACACCAACCGCCACGCAAAGAATTGGACCCATGAGGGTTTGCAAAGAGTTGGAAAATAGTTACTTATTTTGGCACAAAAGCTATGTTTGCTTGTACATTGTATTTAGATTCCTAATTTTTTTTTCAAGCTTTTTTCTTTATGTAATGTCTCCAAATTTATCGGTACTTACTGAAGACAGAGCATAGAATAGTGCTTGTAATAGTTCATTTGTAAAAAAAAAAAATTATGAATTAAGGAATAAGCATTGACGAGAACTGTACGCAGAAAATAGAAAATTGCACAATGAGTGCCATTGACGTTTGAGGTTGAAAAGAAAGATGGAAGAAGGTGATTGTGTAGATGGTAGAAGTTTGAGAAGTAGGAGTATGATAGCCTCAATCTCACATTGGTTGGGTAGGAGTGTGATAGCCTCAATCTCACATTGCTTGGGTAGAGAAAGACAGATCAATTTATAAGTTAAGAGATCCACTCCAACTGATATAAGGGCTATTAGGTGAGAACCAAAAGAAAAACCGTGTGGGCTAGGCCTAAAGCGGACAACGTCATGTCAAAGTAGAGTGGGTCGATACAGAATTATTTTAGCCTCAATCCCACATCGTTTGGGTAGAGAAAGTGAGACCAATTTATAAGTTAAGAGACGCACTCTAATGACATAAGGCCTTTTGGGTAAGAACCAATAGCAAA
The DNA here is from genome assembly GCA_963692815.1 of Nyctanthes arbor-tristis. NCBI lineage: Eukaryota > Viridiplantae > Streptophyta > Magnoliopsida > Lamiales > Oleaceae > Nyctanthes > Nyctanthes arbor-tristis. The sequence continues at coordinate 24,646 of CAVNYN010223692.1, read as the reverse complement.
ACCATATGGGATTGGCCTAAAGCGGACAATATCATGCTAAAGTAAAGCGGATCGTTACAAATGGTATCAAATCAGAGACCAATAAGAAGTGTGGCCAACGAAGACATTGGGCCCCCTTAGGTGGGGTGATTGTGCTAGCTTTAATCTCACATCATTTGGGTAGAGAAAGTGAGACTAATTTATAAGTTAAGAGACCAACTCTAACTGACATGAGACCTTTTGGGTGAGAGCTAAGAGCAATAGCCCAAAGTGAACAATATAATTCCAAAGTGGAGCAGGTCATTACAGGGAGCACTGCTATGGCAGGTTATTTGGAACAGGACATAATGACCATAAATGAAGAGTGTAAGATAGTGTTTCATTCATGTCTATCCGTACTTTAAATCCTTTGCTGATGCATTTATTTTTTTAATTTTCATGCTTTTAGGTCTGATATTCTCCTTCGTTAATAATGTTTTTTTTGTATGATATGTTCGATTCACGTATAAGCAGCTCCTTAGATAGTATAGGTGATGAGGCCGATACAATTAGTAACTAAATTTAAACATTTCTACTTTCTTTGGGTGTTTGTTCTTTAGACCTAGAAAAAAAATCAATATAATAATAACCATAATTAGACCAATTATTGTAAACTATTTTAACTCATAGGAGACCCGGACTAAGGTCCATTTGTTTGTTCATGGAGAACACTTATTGAATCTTTTTTTTTTGATCATATATTTCTATGCTATATTTTTTTTTATCTCTTGTCTACAGAAAATAAATGCATGGACAAATTGATAATGTTTATGACTGAATATCTTTTTCTAAAGTGTTTTCTGTAGTCTTTCTATCTTTCTTTCTTCTTATTATGATTGTTTCATATTGCCAAACGTGAACAACGAATATTGTGATTTTGGTAATATATTAATGATTCTTTCACAATATAATTCTAGATCTATCTCTCTTGTTACAGATATAATCTTACTTGACATTCTTAATGAAGCTTATATCCTACCGTCACCATCGACATGCCTTCACTGAGGGGCTTTAAAATTTGAACATCAAAGCAATGGATTTTGTTGTCTTGATGGGGCTATTAAATTGAAAATAAATACTGTACCAGAAGAGTTACACAAATTGTTTACATCTAATTCTCCAGAATCTCTTGAATTCAAAATTTTTGTCACTTATAATAGTAATCTTTCTTTTACTTCTTTTGGTGTCCATTATGATAAGAACTTGGGTAAGAGAAACACAGATATATACACTTCTAGAGTTTTAGGTCAAATATATCATTACGTAAATGAAGTTCTCCCATCAAGCAGCCATTCCTCTTATATGCAATTGTACTTTCTTGATATAGAAAATGAGTTACAAAACCGTTTGCAATTTTCTAAAAAATTATCAAATTCAATAGTAATTACAGTCATGCAAGTAAATCCATATGCTAGATTTTTCGGAAATTTAAGCTGTATTTCAGATTTGAAAAGTCATGTGCTTACTATAAGATGTGACTCAGGGTTGGATCAGAGAATATATAATATACCTTCTACATCGCAAGTGGCTGCTATCTGGTTAGACGATGATCCAACAACACATGTTAGAATTAGATATACTAGTAATTTCACTGCACGGGATGCCTTGGCCAAATATTGTAAACAATTCAATAGTTATATGTAATCTATATATGCAATACTCTTGCATGTTTAAACTTATTGTTTGGCATATTTATAAGTAAAAAAAATTAAGTTTGTTGTACTTTATAATCCACATTATAAAATCCAAGGAGGTGGATGACAGTAAACATTACGATAAAAACTGAATGATCTATGTAATAGTTGCATAACATAAGTTAAAAAAACAGTGAGACTAATTATACAATAGTCAAAATTAGCAATAACAACATATGTAAGAGAGTCTATTTTAAATATATAGCCAAAATAAATTTGAAGCCACAAGATATCCTGTATTTAATAAACAAAACAAGTTCCATTAATAATATGCTTACGATGGTGTAGAAGAAAAAAATATCTCTTCAAAACTAAATGAACTCTACAAATTAGTTTGAGATACTAAAGTGAGAACAATGTTAGTAATAGCAAAATAAACACCTGTAAGAGAATGGTTGTTCAATATAGCCTCAAAAGAAAGTGGCATTGAACTTGGCAATGGGAGAGCCACATGATGACCTGGATTTATTAAACAAACATGGATTGTATTAGAATGACTGTTAACAGTATAAGTTTAAAATTAATAGGAAAACAAAAGTGTAATCACCTAGAAGTGAAAAGGTCAAGATCGCTATAAATTGTTAAAAACCTCCTTCTAAACAACATTTAATATAGTACTACTGGGTTGACCGCTGTCATCATATATCATAAACTTTAAACCATTTCTACTTGAAACTGTTGCATATAACTGGCTATGGGTGAATACTGGCCGGCACAAGAAAACACTAACGTACTCAAGAGATTGACCCTGCCTCTGATTAATGGTCATTGCTTAACAAACCATTAATAGAAACTGTCTGTGCTGAAAAGTGAATCGCAGTCTATCATCCAACGGAGTGAGGCTTAATCTGGAGATAAAAAATTTCTGGTCATTATTTGTTCTCGACAACATTTAGGCCTCCACAATATGGCCCACAAGTCTTGTCACTAATAGCCGTGTACCGTTGCACAATCCAGATGAGTGGTCTATATTCTACATAAACATTATAGGTACACCAACCTTTAACTTGAAGTCATGGCTAGGCACTCTAGAACACCTAATACCATTTAAAAACTCAGGTGAATGGTTTTTTAAAAGCAAATCATTGTCAGATTCAAATGAAGAGGCTGAATCGGAAATTAAATAGGTCTTTAGTTCGGCTGCCTCACCACATAATCATTGACCTTGTCCACCTCATCAATGGTAGTTGCAAGAATAGCTCATGAACATAGATAAGATGCCGGGTTGCCATGTGTAAGGAAATCAGGGTAAGTACTCTTAAAAATAGACTCGACTAGATCAGAGAAGATATGTACCAATAGATCGTCCTGTATATTAATATTGGACAGATGCCATTGCTGTCTCCTAAAGCACCATCACCAACTTGTAAGATCTAATCTGAGAAACTATAGAGAGCCGCCGAATTGGGATCACCTTACCTTCAAGATTTTTAAGTCTAATGTTCTTGGTCAACTTCAATACCTAATAGTGCTGCTATAGGAAAGACGAGTTCAAAGATGTAAGTACAATGTCCTGCCTACTCTCTTTAGGAACTACTGGCAAAATTTGTCTGAAATCTCCGCCAAAAACAATGGTTTTGCCACCAAATGGTTGACAACAGAATTCCCAGAGAAGTGAAGAAAATCTCTCATAGTCCGGTCTAACACTTTGAAGCAGTACTTATTCATTATGGGAGACTCGTCCCAAATAATTAATTTGGTCATCTCAATGAGTCTGGCTAAAGGACTTCCTTGTTTTATGTTGCAAGTTGAATCTTCAGTTGAAGTGAGGGGTATCGCAAATATCAAGTGCGCGCAGTTCTCCTACCAAGAAGAAGAAGGGATGCTCTGCCAATGGATGCCACGTTCAACTCTATTTCCCCACAATATCTTAAAGCCGCAGACAAAGATTTCCACATAAATAGTTTCTCAGTTCCACCATGTCCATAAAAGAAGAAAACACCACCACTATTGCTATATGTAGAACTCATTACAATGTCATATACAGAACGTTACCCATCATTTAGATCAGACAATAACCTATAGTGTACCTTTGCCAAAGCAATTCTATCGTATCTCAACTCTTCATTATGGGACTATCATCCGCAGAAGGGATGTCTGAAATAGAAGGGAAGGACATACCCCATAGTCACAAAGAGACTTTCCCTTCTATTGCAAAAGCCTCTCAATTTCCACCAAGCAATAATTTTTGATTTCATCATCACTCAACTGCAACTTTGCAGAATAGAAGTGACAAACAATAATTAATAAGGTTTGTTAATCATGTGACAAACAATAAAGGAAGAGAGTATATCGAATTTAAGGTGACAAACAATAATTAATCAGGTTAAAGGTATATTAAAGACAATACGTAAACATTCAGTGATTAAAACCAATTACCTTGGTCATTGAGATTATTCCTCATGTTGTAGAGTATATCGTCTGATAAATAATGCCTGCAATGCTCCCAGATAAAGTTAGGCTTTGTCAAAGAGTCTACAAAGAGACTATGAAAAGAGTGTGCAGAGCCCCAATAACTTGTCTCTGTAATGCCATCAACATGCTCTCTATCATCGTTAAGTAGAACATGAGCATGGCAAGCATCTCTGAATGTGGCAAAAGTACCATTAACTGTCTCCAGGTCATTGTAACCGGTGGGACCTTTTACAGCATTCAACAATATTATCAAGTAGCATTTCTCCCCTACTTCAGGAAGTATAAAATAAATACGACCAACTACAAAGCCTCCTTGCCTCAAAACCTACTGTTTTGTTGGCTTCTTTCTGGTGAACTTGTTTGGGAACTCAACATATGTTAGCTTTCTTGCCTCAGGATACCTTTCATTTTACTTTCATCCACGCTAAAAATTTGGTTGAGTTGACTGTAGGCAAATTAACCACTGCATCAACAGTATCCCTTGCAGAGTAGAAAACACTATGCTCACCAGGCAGGTGAAAACTCAGCCGCTCAACAGGTACATCCCTGTAATGAATATGAAATCCAAAAATTCTCCAAGCGGCCTCACACAGTGAGATGTAGTGACAATCACAATACATCTTAATCTCATCCACCTTCTGAGATGTAGTGACAATCACAATACATCTTAATCTCATCCACCTTCTGAGCTGAAGAAACATCTGCATTCCTAGAGAATACTACGGTGATCCAATCATTCCCTTTGGTTATGTACTTGAACAAGTACTTTATTGATGGGGTTTGGTTAAACCACTCAACATTAATGTGTGCCCTTTATTTAAGTAACAAAGTACGATTGTGTGGGGTAACAAATCTATTATCAAGAACAATCCCATTCTTTGTAACTGTCCTGCCATTGTCTCTCATTTTGTAAACCGGGAAACTACTCGGATCAATAGTGGTACGCCATGCAAACTTCTTTGGGAAGTGCTTTGTGCAATGACCTTTGTCCGTGCAAAGAGAATCTTTGTTCAATGGTCTACAAGGCCCATGTATCATCAAGTCCTTCACAACACTGTAATACGTAGGCTCAGATTGCTTATCTGGAATCTCTGCTGATATTATCTGATCAATGTTTGTAGCTAATATGCGTCTTTTCTACTGTGCTACACATAGAACAATATGAGCATGTGACATACCACATTTCTAGAACTGTACAGTGCAAACAACTACACAAGTAGGAAAAAAAAACTAACCAGTAAATAGATAACAAGGAAAACACGCTTGTAAACCATGTATTGGCTAAAAATATACTGAATGCTGCTACTTTGATTTAAATTCAATTTAATATTGTAACGACCCACTCCACTTTGACATGATATTGTTCACTTTAGGCCTCGTCCACATAGTTTTACTATTGAGATCTCACCTAAAAAGCATCATGTCAGTTAGAGTGGGTCTTTTAACTTATAAAATGGTTTCATTTTCTCTACCCAAACAATGTCGGATTGAGGCTATCAAATCACCCCACTTAAAGGGGCCCAACGCCCTCGTTGGCCACACTTTTAGTTGGGCTCTGCTTTGATACCATGTGTAATGACCCGATCTACTTTAGCATGATATTATCCACTTTTGGCATAGCCAGTACGATTTTACTCTTAGGTTCTCATCTAAAAGGCCTCATGTCAAATAGAGTGGGTCTCTTAACTTATAAACTAGCCTCCTTCTCTTTACTCAAGTGATGTGGAAGTGAGGCTATTACAATCCCACATAGATGACGATAGTCGGGCAATGGTTCATGTGAACCTAACCTCCTTCCCATCATCGACTGATACACACGAGGGAAGAAGATACTTGCTTAGAGGATAGGGAAGCATATGCCTCTTGCTTAAAATCCTGGAATTTTCACTGTATTCATTAATAATACATACTGTACATAAATAATGTCAGATTGAGTATTTGTAAGGGTCAACAATAAACCTGATCTAGAATTCCTTGACTTCCAGTGTGTGTTTTCAAGTAAAGTTTGGTCACGTGAAATCACATAGTCCCACCCTTTGCATCACCTAAGTGCAACAATCAAGGAAGAAACCCAAATTTTAATACGATTTACATAAAGTTTTAGCAAACAACAAATGAGATAAAAGTGAAATAACATACCCCATCTCTTGTTTATACAGCAGAGTTGAAGCAAGAAAATAATAGGTTCATGCCTTGGGGTAGATAGATAAATGGAAAACTGGTCAACGTACTCATTCCATAGAGTACAGTGAATTTTCTTATTGCTACATATAACAGAAACAACATTCACACAATTAGTACATAGGGAATGATAGGTTTTTTTTTTTTAATTTAAAAGCAAACATCAAAAAAGTTTTACTCTAGGTCCTGGAGGTGGAAGCTGTTCCAAGTCGAAGGACAATCTGCCAAAGAAGGTTTTTTTTAACAATCTCCTTTGGATCATATGCCCCAATGATGTCTGAATGGACCAACAACGAACAATCTAGTAACTATCGAAACTGGAATATTAAATTACTTATGTGTTGACACGTTAATTGCATGTTGAAAAAAAGTGCAAAAATCAATGTAGGAAGCCAAAACATTACCAATCAAGTCATGACCATCAACATTAGGTGAGTTAAAGACATCCATATATGACGTGAATTTGTAAACATTAAGGGGAAATACTGGGTGTCTCTCATTAGGCTGAGCCTTGATCTTTGTGGAATCATTGAAATAAAGCCTGCATGGGTGCAGAGTTGGTTTCCATTGACCTACATTATCCTTGATGTTAAAGTGCATCATTGTATTCAATCCCCTCTATTCTAGCTATTCATCGAACTCAGAGATGTATTGCTGAGTGATAGTAGCCTAAATTCTTATACCCTATGATTCAACATAAGAAAGAAAATTGTGGATTAGTGCGTAGAAATGCTCAAAACTATGACACACAATGCACAACATTTTAAAAAATAAAAGATAGATACGTGACTTTAAATGAAAGGAATTCAGATTAATAGTTGAATAGTTATAAAAATTAACTCAGAACAAAAGTGGATTAGTTTTGCACATTTAATCAAGAAAGACAACACCTTTGACACTAAAAAGAAGAGCTCATGAGCGCAAAGTGACCCTCAATGTTTACAAATACAATGATTAATCTATATATACAATACGTCATGCTTGTACCTTACATCAAGAACTCCCAAGTACGTAGAACACCTCACGCTTGAAACTCACATCAAGAATTCTGCAAAAGCATACTTTTCAGCGTAGTAATATGATAAAAAATATATTAAATAAAAGACAATATGAAATAAAAGAATTCTACAAAAGCATACTTTTCAACATAGTAATATGAAATGAGATCACTCCAGATGAAAATTTGAAATAGTTCATTTAAACCAAAAAAATCACAATATGTAAAATCTAGACAATTTCTATATGGTAAAAAATTAAATAAATAAACAATAGGGGAAATAATGTAAAATTTAAGATAACTACGTAAACCATCCAATAAGGGTTAAAACACTTTTATAATAAGCAGATTTATCCACTGGAAACTGAATTATATAGTAAAATAGTGTATAACACAATACTAGATAGTCACATCAGGAATTTTCCAAAAATACTTACTAATTAAATACATCATGTATATATATATAACATTTAGAAGACACATAGGAACATAATTTAAAATATGACTCCGGGTGAAAATTAGAAATAGTTATTTTAAACCAAAAAAAATCACAATATGTAAAATATAGACAATATCTATATGGTAAAAAAGAAAATAAATGAACAATAGGGGAAATAATGTAAAATTTAAGATGACTGCATAAACCGTCCAATAACGGTTAAGACACTCTTATAATGAGTAGGGTTTATAGCAGAATAGTGTATAACACAATACTGGATAGTCATATAAGGAATTTTCCAAAAATACGTATTAATTAAATACATCATGTATATATATATAACACTTAGAAAATACAAATTTGGGGAGACCGTGGGTGTTGGGGGTCTGATGCTGCGGGGTCGTGGGTTGTGGTGGTCTAGACTAGATCTTTGGATCCCATATTGCCGCTTGATATGTGTGTGCTCGAGCTTATGTACCGATTCCATGTACCACAAAATTGCTATGGTTTTGTGGTATGGTGTGTTGGTTGCAATTGGGGCGCGCGTGTGTGTTGAGTAGTAAAAAAAAAACACTTAGAAAACACATAGTAACAGAATTTAAAATATGAATAAATATATGAATTCTTACTACCAATCAAGTCAGCAATCACGAAACAACATAAAACGTCACCACAGTAAACAAAATCAAATAACAGTATTAAGCATTAAGATAAAAAAAGGATCAATGTGTAGTTATTAACTGATGTATAGAATCAAATCAACAAAATAAATAAACGACGTTTAAAAAAAAACAATACCTGCTGATCCATCAGCACTAACTCGATCAATCTGATTCCCAGTTCCCTATTATGAAAAGGAACTGACCACTTCCTAGAAACTCTTTGTAGAAAAGCTGCATTCTTGGGCAACTTAGAGCTCACATCACAGAGGTTGAACATCGCAGGAGCCATGGAAGATATGGTTAAATTGATGATTGGAATATAACTATATGCAGAGTAGAGTGAAGGATTTTGCAAGGAAAAAATGCTTTGCCAATAAGTTAGGTGATATTTAAGAACTTGGTGTATATCACAAGGGCTAGTGCAGAATAGATAACCGTCGATGACTAGGCTAACCATAATCTATTCGTACTCAATTAGGGCTCTGGCTCATTGAAGCAAAACTTCCCAAAAAAAATGGTAGAATGTAAATAGAGTCGGGGTTTAACAAAAATAAAATAAACTTACATTAATATGATTGGTAAAACAGGTAAATTATGGATAATTAATATAATATTTCGTTAATCATGGTAAATTGATACAATAAATTATGGTCAGTTGAAAAGGCAATAATCTTTTATAATAATATAATTAAGGATTAGGGATTAATCAATTAGGGCTCCAGCTCATTGATATAAACCTTCGAAAATTAAAAAAATTGTATAATGTAATTATGGTAAATGAATGCACTGATATCCTCTCGTAAATTATGGTAAATTAAAACTGGTGTTTAACAAAAATAAATTAACGTTACCTTAATTAGGGAAGCCAATTAACATTCTCCATAGCTCACAGTTGGAAATGCGTCAGTTAGGCTGCACCGTACCCAAAATTATCTCTGCGAAAAAAACAGAGAATAATTAGGGTTGATGATTTAAGGAAAATAATGGTAAGTAGGGTTGAAGCCGTATGATTTGGATAATCTTCATTGTCCCTGAGATGCAGTTAAATTAAAACACGATATGCAAAAGATCTGGAATCCCTTGTGTAGATAAAAGAAATGCAAAAAGAGAGACAGAGGAACGAATATATGATTCGACTAAGAAACAATGAATTATATCAGCGCTACGAATCTTCTCTCTTAAAGTTATCCAAAAATTGTAACCTTGAAGTCGCGTAATTTGGATAATCTTTTTCGTGGCAGAGACACGGTTAAATTCAACCAAAATATGGGTAACGTCTTGGAAACCCTTCTAAAGATTAGGCAAATGTAGAAAAGGGCTAGAGGAACAAAGATCTTTATTGATTTGGGAACAATCGGTAAAGCGCCGGATCTAGAGTAGAGTTCTAGCAGCGACAGTAACAATGAGGGGATAGAGAGAGAGAGAGAGAGAGAGAGAGAGAGAGAGTGGGTGATGTGCTGAAATGAGTGAAATGAGCGAGGTATCGTGTTAACGGGAAAGAGAGAGAAAATCTAGAAAGTGCCTAAAGTCTATATATATTCACTAATAAAATAAAATAAACTTAATCAGTGGCTGAGTTTCCTAGATGAAACCAATGGTCGAGATGAGGCTGACCAAATTGGAAGGTGGTTTGGGCGGGAAAACAGTAATAGGAAATTGTATCGCTTTTATGCATATATAGATTACTATTCCTTATAATTCTAGAGCCAAACATCAAGTACATTATTATTTTGGCTGCTATGATCCGCTTCAGTATCCTTCGTTATTTCCTTATTGTGAAAGTGGCTAGCATTAGGATATTGAAAGAATTAATAAACAAACAAAGCATTTGAGTCATTGTAGGAAGGAAGATATGCTTTTTTGTTGTTCATCAGCTTGATTCTGTGAAGAGTTCATTTCCAATGAGGCTGCAAGTTTGTAACTTGTCATTTACTTTAGATTGTTTGTCTTTCTTACTATTTGTCAATTGAAATATTCTTACTTATAAAATTTTCAAATGGGAAATGACAGGTACTCAAAAGAAGAAAACAAAGGCATAGGTATCATGTAGAGAATATTACTTTTACAAACCGCAAACTAGAAATTCCAGTAACTCAATTTTACTGCATGTCAGTCGTCTTTTACATAAAAATTGAGACATCTAGATTAGATTATTTTCATGATAATCAAAAACAAATACGTGCTGAGTTGTATCAGGGAATTCTTGATAATATTGAAATGGGTGAAACTAAAGGTTCCATATTGGAAAAAGAATTAGTTTATTGCCATTTTTTAATGGTGGTCCTAGAGATATGAAAAGGCGATATATGGATGCAATGGCTTTAGTTCAAAATTTGGCAAGCCTGATATTTTCTTGACAGTCACTTGTAACCCAAATTGGCCTGAGATAAAGCAACATTTAGCATACAATGATGAGGAGCAAAATAGACCTAATTTAGTGACCCAGATCTTTAAAGCTAAATTAGGGGAATTGAAAGATGATTTATTTAGAAAACAAATTTTTAGATATGTAGATGCATATATATATATATATGTTATAGAATTTCCCAAGAGAGGTCTTTCACACCCTCACTTTTTAATTATTTAAGAAAATGGATAAAAAATTATTTCACCTGAATTAATAGATGCGATTGTCTGAGCTGAAATTCCTGAAAAAAATATACATCCTCAATTACATCCTCGCGTTGTTGCTCACATGATGCACGGCCCTTGAGAAAGTTTGAATCCCAAAATTGTTTGCATGAGTGATAAACTAATGTGCAGAAACAAATTACCTAAAGAATTTGTATATGAGGCATCATTAGGTGACTCGTCTTACCCAAAATATAGGAGATCGAATAATAATAATAATAAAAGAGTTAAAGTTAGATGACATTGGTTAAATAATAGATGGGTTGTACCTCATAATCCATATTTGTTAGCCAAATTTGATTGCCATGTAAATGTTGAAATTTGTTTAAAAATTAAAGCTGTGAAATATTTGTACAAGTATGTTTACAAAGGACATGACAGAGTTAGTTTTTCAATAAATCCTCGAAATAACGAAACTACCATTAATGAGATTACAAGTTTTCAAACTACTAGGTGAATGTGGAGAATATATAGTTTACATGTGTCTAAAATTAATCCTACGGTCGTTTCTCTTCAATGCATCTAGAAAATAAACATTTAGTTACATATAAGAACGCTGATGACCTTGAAACAATTACTAGAATAGATTTCTTCCAAAAAACTATATTAACAGAATATTTCGAATGAATCTCATAGATGACAAGGCAACGGAATTATTACATAAATAGTTCCCAGAACATTTTGTATGTGATGCACAAATTAAGTATTGGGCTCCTAGGAATCAAAGTTCCGTTGTTGATAGAATACTTGCAACTAATCCAACAGAACGAGAAACGTATTATCTACGTATATTGTTGAATCAGATAAGAAAAGCAATATCATTTGAAGCTCTTAAAGTTTTGAATGATGTTTAGATGTCATCATTTTGAGAAGCTGCAATTTTACATGGCTTAGTTAATGGAGATGCTAATTGCGAGTTGTGTTTAGAGGAAGTTTCCCAATATCAAATGCCTAATTATTTATGACGCTTATTTGCTACAATTTTAATGTTATGTGCTCCAAATAAGCCTAAAAAAAACCGTGGGACAGATTTAAAGATTGTATGATCGAAGATTTTATTATAGATATGTCAATTCAAGTGGTAGAATTAAAAGCTTTACAAGAAATAGATGCAATGTTAGAACCAATGGGGAAGTCTGTCAATGATTATGATTTTGTTGAGTTCAATGTTAATTGGCAAGCAAATGAGTAGATTGCTATGGTAATAAATGATGAACTTGGAATTGCGATATCTGAGGAAGATATTTTGATAGCCAGCCAACTTAATGTAAAACAGAGAGAAGCATATGATGCCATACTAAGAAATGTTGACGATAATGTTGGGGGTATTTTCTTCATTGATGGGCCATGTAGAACTGGGAAAACTATTTTATACCGTGCGTTACTTGTGGCTATAAGATCAAAAAATATGATTGCTTTAGCTACGGCTTCTTCTGGTATTGCGGCTAGCTTATTGCCAAGAGGTCGAATAGCGCATTTTAGATTTAAAATTCCACTTGAAGTAAATAGTGATGCTGTATGTAGTATCAGCAAGCAATCTGCTTTAGCGGAACTTTTCTTACAAGCAAAGCTAATCATATGGGATGAACTCCAATGGTACATCATTGTGTTGTGGAATCTCTAGATAAAATGTTAAAAGATGTGAATGATTTTGATTTACCATTTGGGGGCAAAGTTGTAGTACTAGGTAGAGATTTTAGACAAGGTTTACCTGTTATTCAGAGAGGAACTAAACATGATGTCATAGGAGCAAGTCTTGTGAATTCTTACATGTGGTCTTATTCTTTCATAAAATTTGAATTAATGCAAAATATAAGAGCCCAATTAGATCACACATTTTCTGAAAATTTATTGGAAATGGTAATGGAAATGAGAAACAACATTCATGTCATATAATAAAGCTTTTACCTGAAATAACCATAAATTATAAGGAAATTATAAGGAAGACGTTGCATCTTTACAAAAATTAATAGACATAGTTTTTCCAAATTTAGATAACTATGTTGGAAATCTCAATCATGTGATAAATGGAGTTTTTTTTTTTTTTTAAAGGAAAATAATTAATTCTCATTCATTATCATAGAGTTGGTTACATCATTGGAAAGAACATGCTCTAGCCAACTAAGTACTTCCCGAAATACACAAGGATACGAGAAAGGTATAGCCCTTCTAGCTAAGGTATGTGCCGCCATATTGCCTTGCCACTTGACAAACTTGACACTATACCAAGGCCGTTGTTGTAGTAGCACCAGCGGCGAAGCCAGAAATTTTAATTTAGGGTTGCAAAAATTTAAATTGTAAAAAAAAGAAGATCTTTATTTTAATTAAGACAAACTTTAAATATTGGATAATACTAATTCTGACATAAATATTACATCCATGTTGAATAACGTGTCTTTAAATATGGACGTCTCTTATATATTAGATTAGATAACTTATTTACATCGCTTAATTAATTTCAACTTATTAAAGAAAGGTTTTTTCTTCCGCTTTTAATAGTAACTAAATTATTGATATGAATTTCAATAGTACTTTACGACTTTAAACAATAGAAATTCAAGAATCCTACAAAAATTGTGTGTATAATAATACGTTGAAATGGACAATTTTCTTATCTTATGTTAGCTTAGATACACTATACTCTTAAAATCATTATTGAATTTTTTTTATTAATAAAAAAAGTGGAGGACAGAAAATGGCATTTTGCAAAACTTTAGAGGGGTAACTACCCCCTTTGCCCGAATGTGGCTCCGCCACTGAGTAGCACCTTGCAGTCACTCAAGATCAATCCAAACTCCGAGTCGTCCACTGCTTGTGAATAAAGAGCATCCACTACCCTTTTTGCATCCAACTCAAGAATTACCATGTCGAAGCCCAAGTGGATCAACCATTGTATAGCCTGCCGCAGCCCCAGCGCCTCATCCTTCCTTGCTGATGAAGTTCCTCTGACCATAAATAGAGTCATTTTAATTTCTAAAAATGAATATGTGGATGAAATTAATAGTGTATCAGTCAATCATTTACCTGGAGAACTTTTAGTTATTTTAGTTTTGATGAAGCATTAGATGCATCAGAACAAAGTTTACAAAAAGATTTCTTAAATACTTTGACTCCAAATGACATATCACCCCATGAAGTCATACTAAAGCTAAATTGTCCAGTAATGTTACTACAAAATATAATGCCTTTTGGAGGACTTTGTAATGGTACTAGACTTATCTGTAAAAGGTTTGATCGATATGTCATTGATGCAGAAATTGCTGTTGGGGAATATTGAGGCAAGAGAGTATTATTACTCAGAATTCCTTTTATTCCACTTGAAAGTTATAAAAACCTATTTGCATTTAAAAGAACTCAATTCGACCATGTTTTGCAATGAGAATAAATAAAGCCCAACGACGAACCCTTGATTTTGTTGGATTGTATCTTCTAGAACCAGTATTTTCACATAGACAATTATATGTTTACTTATCTAGAGCTAGAACAAAGAAATGTATAAAAGTGGAGACTGGTCTCCAGTCTAATTGGCATCACTGCATTGGAGGATGAGCTGATATGCATAAATATATAGGAATCCTCATTTATTCATTGGACAATGAGGAGATGACAATTAGACTAGAGAGTGGTCTCTAGTCTAGATAAATAACATTATTCCTTGTTAAACCAACTGCAGACAAGTTTGATCATCATGGATGTACAAAAAATGTTGTATATCATGAAATATTAGTATCAGTGAATAAGCAGTGAATTATTTAATCAACTATTTAGTTTAACACAAGCTAAAAGGTTTCTTGCTATGTATTTGCATACATTATTGCCTTCCAATAAGTGCTCTCTCTCTCTCGCCCCCCCCCCCTCTCTTTTTCTCTCTTTTCTTCCCTTATGTCTCATCTTTTAGCCAAAAGTCATCAACAAAGAAATAGCTAAATCTCTCAACCCATCACTCTATATAAAAGTCCAAGGTCAAGTTTCGGGTTTACCTGAGAAAAGTATTGGCAATAAAGATTTTCTCAAAAGATTCTTCAAAAGGGAACTTCATCAAAAACTCCAGTCCTTTATGCTGAAGTAAGAATTCGTTCATCCAAGTTTTTTACTCCCTTTCACTTGCTTACCAAAAAGGGTGATGATGAAAAGTGCTAATTTCCCATTAAAGACTTTAACTCGATTTCTTAGTGACATTAATAACAATAAGCTTTGTTTCTTATGTGAGTTCATTATAGTATTAGGTTCCAAGATGGAGGATATCTTGACTTAACTTGACATAAGGGAACCCTTTTTTATTCAAATTAGGCCATTGAAAGTACTGTATTACGCAGTTTTCTCTCCCTTTGTTAAATTTCTCATTCTTTTAATTGTATGTTTGTTGTCACTTTTTAAACTCCCTTTGTCAGTTCGATCTTTCGTACTTAAAAATTGTGACATGTGGAGTAATTAGAAAGTGCGATAAGGGAATATGTACAATGAAAAGTGGTGAAAGAGCATTTTTTTACTATATCACTAGATTTAGATTATGGAGACGTACTTTTCTACCTCTAATTCCTCAAAATTCAACATTGATTTTCAATATAGAATTGATTTCTTTGAATCCCATTAGAGATATCATGAAAGACAGACGAATATCGAAGACGGCAACTCGAGAAGAGGGCAGGTGGACTACAAAGAATGCTGATGAAGTTCTAGGCAACTTATTTTACAATCTATAAGCTATTAGAATTGGGACATGATATGGTTTCCCTTCCCTTTGAATGTAGTAAAGTCCAAAGCTAGGTGTAATAATGGAATAGTATTTTCTAAATCTAATGGTGTGGAATTCTCATTAATAAATGGTAATTCTCAGTTTCTTATTCTACTATTACTAATACTGACTATCTGTAATTTAATTTCGTTCAGTCTTTCCTTGGGCCATTTGTGCAATTCCATGGGCCGAGTAATAGAAACCATAAAAAAAGATTAAAAAGCAGAGCTCTCTGTGAAGTTATCATGTAAGTAGATTATATGATGCTTAATTTGAACTTTCATTTCCTTGAAGATAAAAGCCAACTAGGGATTTTGTGATTCTTAAATTTGAATGTTCAGATGGCCCAAGGAATATATAGGACTTAAGTGATTGATAGTATTAAACCTCATTCAAATTTCACCAAGGTTTTTCCCACAACTTTTAACTGATGGTGAAGCTTGAAAATATTGAATAAAAATGTTGTTAAGCTTTGTGAATAACTAATGAAAACTTTGTAAGAAAAAGGCTATATATGAATTGAGCATCAGATTAGGAACACAAGATGACATTTGAAAATGGCTCTTCACAAATTCACTAGTGAAGGAATTCATTTTTCTTTTGTTAAGACATCTGTAAATTACAGACTTTCATTTGTTACTTCCAGTCACTTAAGAATCTTTATTTTCTATTCCCATATTCATTAGAGAATTGGATAATAATTTAAAAGAGTTCATGAAATATCCATAGTTGAAGCCTTATGATTCACCCAGATATAGTAGAGTTCATAAAAATATATATACATGTATGCATTATTCTTTTCTTAAATGTTAGGTGTGAAACGATACTCTAATTACTTTTCTTGCTTATTAAAGCTTGTTATTTAGGGTCACAACAAACCAGTTTTGTAGTTCAATAAGCATTTTTAGAAATTATTATAGGTCCTATAAATTCTTAAGTTGATATACTTGTTCACGATACTTTTAACAAGATTTTTTACTGATATGATGAAATGCTACCAATTACCAAATCAGCCATTTCTTTATAAAGTTTAAGTTGCATGATTTTTCTGTCCTTTATTTTTTTAAAATAATATGATGAAGTGGTACTAGACCACTCATTTCTTTGTAAAGTTGCATGACTTTTACGTCCTTTATTTCCTGTCAAAGATGAACAATATGGTTCAAGTAGTACATCTACTGACTGACTGCAGCTCATGCCACACACAATACTTAACTTTTTGTTTACAAATCTACTCTAATACTTACCTTATCGATCTGCAGATAAATCATGCCTTATCTCTTCAGGTCTGCTCCTGTATTTCACCTTACCTTTGCAGATAAATAGTAAACTTAATGTACAATACTTACTATAGTTTTACAGGCATTAGATCTTCACAAACACATAGAGAGAAAGTTAACATCGAACATATATTCATATAAAAACACTAGAGCACTTTCTTTATCTACATTTAGCTTCTAACTCTACCTTAAAAAAAATTCTCACAATTTATAATAAATCACCCCACCCCCCACTATCTATCTTCTAACTACTTCTATAAAAACAAGCACACTTTACTTGCACTTTCACATGAAAAAAAAAAAAAAAGAAAGGGTAAGCACTCTACACATTTAGTCTTGTTCATACAAAAATCGTGTTGGCATATTCTAATTTTGTTTGTGATGTCAAAAATTATTTTGATGTAATATTTGCATGACATGTTTTACGTAAGATATTTTTCCGAGTATGCAAAATTATATCTTGGTCAATAAAAAAGGAATTTAGGCCTGTGATTACTTTCTTAGAAGCCAAGAATTTCAATTATATGCATACATACTATATATATAGCATCTCTTGTAGGTCGAAGACATCCATTCGAGCCAATCTTCATTGCAATACCTAAGAGCTTGACAACAACAGACAAACACACAACCAACCTATGAGATTGTTTTCTTGCAACATTCTTACATGCTTCCTAAAGTTGTTTTGGTCTTCGCATCCCTTCGGAGTGTGTTGGTAGGCGACCAACATTGTGCGAGAAACTTTTCACACTAGGTTGAAAGATTTAAGAGTTCAAGTATCTGACGATGAGTTTAAGAGATCTCTAGGAGCTTGGTGTACATTTCGGGAGAAGCACAAGAGGGAAAGAAGAAGAGCAACGGGAGTTGTCAACACGACAAAAGGGAGAGTTCTTTTATAAGTTTTCCTTTTGTGTGTTAAATGTGTATTGCAATATCACTTAGTTTCTTTTCTCTATACTAAGCATTCACAAGTGTTAGTGGAACTTGTCCTATGGCAAGGGTGCCTACGGTTTTTCCCTTTAGGGTTTCTGCATTAACAAATCCAGTGCATATTTCTGTATTGGATTTCCAGTGTTTACTTTTCACGTCTGATGGACCAGGATATATCCTACCTTGGTTACGTTAATTATATCTCTACCTTAATCTAGATATATACTATCGTATTTAAACAGATTGATTGCTAATTAATTTATTACTATCTGTGTTACAGTTAATTATCTGTGTTTTTTGCTGTATTGATACATAATTTACATTGAGTAATTATTAATCAGATAATTAATTAAGTAGGTATAGGTAACTCATTTTTTTTAAACTAGTCTCTTTCTAGAAAAAAACAAGAACACTTTATCATATAAGTAAATTTTACAGCTACAGAGTTCTATGTTTTTCTTTCTTCATACATTTAGTTTATTCTAAAAATTCTCCTCTTTCCTTTTCTAATAAGAAATTCATCTCTATTCTATTTTAATTTCTTAACACTCTTTTCTGCTGTTGTTTTTTTCTCCAGAAACATGGCAACAAATTGCAAACTTATTCCTGTCTTTGCATTGAATGAAATTGGATGGACATGTAAAGTGGTGGTTGTAGATAAAACAACTTCAAGACCACTACAAAAAGGGAATTCAAATTATTAGCCCATTTGGCTAATGGACATTGCTGTAATGTTTCTACACTAAATTTTGTTTTACTTTTATATATTTAATCACACATCTAAATGCATATTCCCACATTATCACACATTACAAAAAGCTATAAAATATCTTAGCAAATTTTGTATTTTACTAAGTTCAATTCAAACATAAAAATTCTTTCACTGACCATTTTGTCTTATGATAACTCATGTAGGGAAACAAAATCCTAGCAATAGTTTTTGTCCAAAATATCAAGGGTCTTGAAAATACACTGGTGCTGTCAAAGACATATATGGTCACAAATGCATTTGTGAAGCGAGTAGGTAAACAATTTAGAAAAATATATGGAGATGTCCAATGAACAATTAGTGGATCAACTCGAATTGAAGAAGTAAATGAAGACCATAGTCTTCCTAGAGAATCATGATTTCACTTTACCCCATTTGATGAATTTCAAAATTACAAAGATATGGAAGTCAAAATTGGCAATTCTTACCGTTAGAATCAATATTCTTCTTAAATTTAGAGTGATGATAGAATTTCACATGCAACTTCATTTTACATGCTCTACAATAAGCTGTGAATTTTTTTTCAAGCATTTGTTGGCATTGCTGTTGATGTCCATCCAAAACGAAAAATACCTAGCAAGACAAAAGCTGATTCAACAGCCCTAGACATTGTTCTCATGAATGAAAGTTATGTACGCATAACTAGAAACTTCTAGAAATCAACAAACAATTTCCATTGCTTGCAATTAACTTGATTAGATGCCTATATGCAGGTTGCAAGCTATTATACTAACTATCTGTGATAATTTTATAGATCATAAAGGTGCTGACATTGTTGATTCTCTGATGAAAAAAACCAATTATTATTGGAAAGCATCTAAAAGTGACTTCATTCAATGGTTAGTAATTCTAGGATTTAGTTGTTAGTTTAATTGACCATATTTCATACCTTAGTTTAACTACATGCTTCTGATACATTTAATGGGATTTTTATTATCTACTAAGGCAAATAGCTCAATCTTAATTAATTGAAGTTTGGAAAGCTTGCTGGCCTTAGAGAATGGTTAATGCTTTATTTTATTTTTCTCTTGAATAATTTCATGCAGGTTTCACATTTAATAGTATATTCTTTTACTATCTTTATAACTTTTCAATTATGTTTACATAAGGCTTGAAAACAACAAAGGAGTACTAACACAGATGATTAGTCAAAAGACTTATGATTTGCCGAATCTATCGTGTATCTTACCACCTTCAGATGATAGAGTCATAACCATCAAAGACATTCCAGAACATTTATCAATGGTACATTTATATATTTTCATTATATTTTTTATACCGTTCATTTCCATCATATTTTATTTTGATCTTTGGAATGTACGCTCAAATTCCTTCTTATTATTGTAGTGTAAGCCATATTGGGTAAGAGGTAAGATAGATTTGAAGAAAAGTTCTCCATCATTATGGTATATGGCATGTGACTCTTGTGGTTGGATATCATATGCTCATCTAAATGAGATATATTTATGCAATTATTGCAAATACAAGCATGCACGAGCTGTTCCAAGATACATAACCTTTACATGTTGGTCTGCACAAAAATCTAGTTTTACATTGTTATGTTAAATTATTTTTAATACTGCTTCTGATACTTATTATGTTGTGTCAAATTGTTTATAATACTCACACTGCTAAAATGGCATTTTCCAGAACAAGATGCAATGTTAAAATTGCAGATAATACGGTACCATATCTGGATCATTATTTGGTGCTGTGGTTGAGAATTTTTACGCTTGCCGGCTAAAACACTAATGAATACATTTTCTGATTATTTGTTATTGCTTCTACTGACATTCTTAAATAAAATTCCAACCGTCTTTTCAAATTTTTCTTACAGTAAGAAAATCAGCCTATTAATTGTGGGAATGAATACTTTTACATTTACATAAAGTTTGGTAATTTGGATCTAGGAACAAGCCAAAAAAGATTCAATGTTTTCTACATCGTGGATCACAAATATGGCTCAGTAGAAGGATCTCCTCCGCTCTCACTGTTGACAGATTTTGGTGACAATAATAGTGGATATGCACTCAATGCACAAAGAAGGCTTTTCTTTTAGAAACAAGATGCCGATAAAAAGAAAAAACAAAAAACGACAGAAGCAAACATTCTACCTGTTACAAATGAGCCCATCAGTGAGGCTAGCATCTCCCAAGAACAAAGTGTTCACAACAGCGTGGATGCATTTGATAAGTAAAACAAGTACTTTCAAGTCTCTTTTGAAGTCTACAACATGAATGCCCTTGATAAATAAAACAAGTCTTCCGAAGTCACCTTTGAAGTGTTTTATTGGGCATCTGACCTTTTAAAGTTTCCTAAATGTATTTGAAGTCTTTTATTCTGCAGCTGACCTTTATATATGCGTACATTGACTTTTGTTGAAAAGTTTGGTTTCTGGTGTGAACTTCAGGTCATACTTGTGTGAATGTAATGTATTTGTATGTACTTTGGTTCATGCTAATGTAAATACAATTTCTTTAGCAGACTTTTGTTATCAATGATTGCGTATTTATCTAATAACAACAATCATTTTTACCTTTAAATATCATAACAGATTACACTAATTAAGGATAAATGCCATATTCATTTAGAACATCTCTAGTTTTAATTTTTTCTTAAAAACCATTTACTATGTCAAGAGAAATGATGAGTGAAAAATATATAATCAAATGTATATGGTTTCAAGTTCTCATCAATTAGAAAAACAGTGTAATTGCATTATTAAACCACAACAAATTTCTATAAATTATTTCGGCCCTTACAATTATTCTTACAAAACTCTTTTTTGTTATTATTAGCCAAATCTTTTTAAAAAATTTAACAGACATCGTGCAACACAGGAGCTGTAACTAGTTCTTTTCTTAAAAAAATAATTCTTTTTAAAGGTATTTTACCACTAATTTCAAGTAAAATATAAAGACAAATTTATATTTTTATCTACCAATTTAACTGTCATTATGGTATTATCTCCCCACCACTACAAATGATCAGACCTTTCTGATTTTTCAATTAATTAAAATGTCTTTTGGAATCTCCAATGGAAACTCCAACTTCTTCACTGCTAATAGTGTATGAGGAACAAGTTGAATACCAATATGATACATCAACCAACAATAAAAAGTTTCCTACATGTCATTTCTCGTTGAAACCCTATAAGAAATATAAATCATTGTGTTTAATATTTTAATTGAAATTAAGGTAAAAAGGTCTTTTCAATAACAAAGTTGACAAATTGAATGGTAAGGTCCTTTTTGTAATGAACAACGATCTGTTAAGGTTGAAAATGCCAAGTTAGAAACCTTATGGTCCCTTTCTGCATTGACTCGAAATGATAGGGTCCATATACCCAAATTATCCTAAGATTAAGATGCATTAACTCTTTTTAGCCCAAGATCAAGATGCATTAACTCTTTTTTTATCGGGAAAAATTCGGTGGTCACAATCGGTTTTCATCACAGGTCACATTTTTACTATTGGTCAAAAAACCACTAGTCACACCACCATGACACCACTGGTCACATCGCAGCCACACCACCGTTACGACCAATCGCAGCTCAACTCCAGTAAGTCACAACTAATTTCTGACAACTTGCAACTTAACTCTAGTGAGTCACAGTTACACTTCGATAAATTATAATCACACTTTGACAACTTACAGTCAAACTTGTGAGCCAACCACCATTGCACCGCCAGTCAAAAATTACAAAAACAAAAAAACTTGGACAATGAGTTGTGACTCACCGGTCAAAACGCCACCACCACCATAACTCATCAGAACACCACAATCACCACTGCCAATTTGAAATTAGAGAGAACCGATCTAAACATCAAATCGAGAACCATGCTGTCGTCAAATCTGAAATCAAAACCAACACCACCAGTCTAAAACCAAAAAGGGGTAGAATCGTAATTCAAATCGCAAGAGAGAACCCTAATTCAGGATTTGAAATTAGGGGTTAGAAACCCTATTTCAGATTGCAAATGCAGACACTATCGAAATTAACAGCACATGAAGACAGAGAAGACAATGAATGGTGTTCCAGATGCAGCGGCGAAGGTGCATGCAATGGTGGTGGTGTAGGAAGAGAGAGAGAGAGAGAGAGAGAGAGCATGTACGTCTAAGACACAGGGGGCAGGTAGGGTTGGGGGGCGAACCCGTGATTTTTCCAAATACAAGCTAAGTTAGCCACATAAATTTTAAAAATGGATATAAAAAAACAATATATATATATATTTTGTAAAATACAAGGGGGTATAGGAGAGCGCAAATAGTGGGGATGGGTGTGGTTTGAACCCGGGACCTCGCCCACGAAATGTGAATATCTTAACTAATGAGCGCTACTTGTTTGAACCACAAAAACACCTTAATTTGCTAATAAAACTATACACTTTTCATCCACCGAAATTTTGGGCATTGTAAAGAATGTTGCCCTCCAACATTGATATATTTATTATTGATTTTAATCTTAATTGAACCCTGATATATATAGAGCTTTGGAACCTCATGTACATAGTTTAGTCTCAATCTCCTACTAGGGTTTGGACACATGCTCTGTTAATTGGTTAACAAGTAACAATGTGGAGAGACACAAAATATTAGTCCTTCCAATAAGTTGACGCTGCCCGTTGGTGTTAGATATTTTCTGTGCACAGTTTATCACTAGTGGAGATGATATATATGGTTAAGAGTGATATTTAAATTCTGTGCACAGTTTATCACTAGTGGAGATGATATATATGGTTAAGAGTGATATTTAAATTAAATGGTAAGTCTAAAATTGTATAAAAATTTACTATATTCACAAATTTACTAATGGTGATAAATAACAATGAACATATACGCCACAAATGTACTAACCTTTGAAATTTTGTAATTTTAACCTTAAATTTTAACTATTTTGTGTTGTCTAACCTTTTTAACTTGAAAAGACTATAATAGTCTTAAATTCTAATTTAAGTAAAAATTAGTAAATTTTGGTTGTATCAAGAAAATATGGTAATTTTAACCCTAAATTTTAACTATTTTGTGTTGTCTAACCTTTTTAACTTGAAAAGACTATAATAGTCTTAAATTCTAATTTAAGTAAAAGTTGGTAAATTTCGGTTGTATCAAGAAAATATTAATATTAATTTGAGGACATAGCGATGGTAAAGGGGCAAATAAAATTGATATGTGGGTTGGGTAATGCAGATAGACCTTTTAATGTGTCTATCAATTCATTTGTTATATTTTTTCTGCTGTTTAAAATTTTTCCTTATGTAGGATGCGTTTTATTTGTTTAATTGAACATATGGTTGTGGGCGGATCATCATGGGGAACCCTAAGATATCGCACTTCCCAAGTTTGTAGATTGGAAAATACTGTTCCATCAGTGCGGGTCCCACTTTTTTCGATTCTAATAAAATATTTTAGCCATTACTAAAACAAATTCAGTAATATTTCAATAAGAAATACTAAACTTTAAGATTCGTGAATATGACTTATTTATTTTTATTTACTTATTGCATATTAATTTTAATTTAATTAGAATTTGAGGGTATTGTTGTTTTTTAAGTTGAAAAGATGATATTGCGCTAAAAAAGGTAAGATTTAATATTAGGATTACCAACTTTGAAAGCATGAGGTTAGATTGTACAGTGAAGTGAAATGTTAAGGTTAGATAGCTCCAATTAACCATTGATTTGTTGAAAATTGTCCAGTCAACGCCATTGTGGCAAGTTCTGTAATGCTACCATCCGGATAGCACGTTATGGTACATCAACTGATGTGGAGGCTCTATGTGAATTTGGCAACTGACACCCAGTAATACAGTACCCAACTACTTCTCTCTCTCTCTCTCTCTCTCTCTATATATATATATATATATATCTAGCAAACTTTTGCCTATTTTCCTT
>CAVNYN010223690.1:0-49691 GCA_963692815.1 Nyctanthes arbor-tristis | reverse complement strand
TACGAAAATAAGTTCTTTTGTGCGTAAGCTAGACTTGTGATTATGTAAGCATTTATGTGAACTTGTGCATATGTGCGATGACACATTCACATTTCATTAATGCTTTGTCCTCTTATGCATTTTCACACCTTTCTATGTGTTGTAAATTTGTCCTCTACATATTGTTAATATATAGTCAAGCATATATTACGCATTTTAGAACAGTATTGATATTAATTACTAGTTTATGATTATATAGTTTTTAATCAACGTAAGTAATAATTAAGTTGTTTCTCCTAATGTATTTTCTGCAGATTGGTGGCAACCCCAGTATGCCAGGCACTGGTTAATGGAGTTTGGGGGCATCAAGAAATGGGAAGGAAAATATAATAATAATAATAGTAGTAGTAGTAGGAGTAGTAGTAGTAGTAGTAATAATAATGTATAATAATAGTAGTGGTAATAATAATAATAATGTAGCTAATTAATCCATGTAAGTTTCATACATGGAAAATGAAAAATGCATATGTAATGGTGCATGTTCGTGTGCGGTTCTTTTACCTTAATAATTAATGACAAGTCGGGGATTGATTGACCTCAATTCTTAACATATATATTATGTGCTTGGCACTTATTATTATTATTATTTTAAGAAAAAAAAATATCAGTTTTCCTGACTGCCTCTATAATTCTTTGTCTTGGATTTTTTAAGTGTAATCAAGTGATATAGTTTGCCCTTAGACAAAATTTGTCCTTTTAAATGATAGCTTCGACCCCGTTTGATAATGGATTAAATATATATAGCATTATATATATTTCAGTGGATGCATGGGCAGAGTTTAGGGGTGGCCACCTCTGTTTTTCGAAAAAAAATTCTTGTTTAACTTTTTGAAAAATTAAAAAAAAATAGTATAAAATTGAGATGAGGAAATTAATCAGGAGAAAAATTAATCAGCAGCAGCAGCAGAGGGAAGACCAATTTTTATCATTCTTTCACTACCGAATCCAGTGGAAGAGTCTTCCAGTGGTGGAGTGGGAGGCAATATTACTGGTGGATCATGATCAGTGGGTGGTTTCACCTGTGGTAGAGTGGGAGGCTTCGACGGTGGTGGAGTAGGAGGCATAACCGGTGGATGAGTGGGATGTTTCATCGGTGGTGGAGTGAGAGGCTTAAGTGGTGGATGAGTGGGAGGCTTTAATTGTCGGAGGGGGGCTAGGGCCTAGGAGGCTTCACCGATGGCGGAGTAGGAGGCTTAACTGGTGGATGAGTGGGAGGCTTCACCGGAGGTGGGTTAGGAGGCTTCAAAGTTGGTGGAGTCGTAGGCTTCACCAGTGCTGGTGGAGTAGGGGGCTTCCCCTTTGGTGGCGGAGTAGCTGGAGGCTTGCCCGGTTTTGGATGGGGGAACTTAAAGTGCTAAACCGCCAAAGTCAGGTGCCTCATTACTGAAAACTTTAGTGATGGAGCTACATATATAGTATTAGCAGAAATAGCACAACTTTTCCTAAACCTAAAAGAAGAGCTATTGTGCTACTGCCCAAGGTGTGTGTTTACTGTTTAGTGAACTCAACTTCAAGGTTTCATCCACTAATTTATAGGGCCTTCAAGAAGCATATTGCAGCAACTTTGGCCCTAGACAAAATAATAATAATAATAACAAGTAAATAAAAGATTGCTTAAAATAATTTACCATATCAAAGGTCTAATGAAACACGATTATATTTACTGAATAATAATTTGCTTATTTACCTTTAGTAACTCAGAAAATTCAAAATCACAATTCCAAAACCTAATTAAACAAATACGTAGTGTTAAGTACTAATTAATTGTTTTTTTTTTCTTTCTTCTTCTTGTGTAGTTCAACTCGTCCACACACACACACAAAAGCACTTCCTTTTCAATTAGTTACAAATCACATTCATTTTTTCCATAATTTTTAACGTACGTATATTAATATAAAAGTTTCAAAATTAAACTCTAATTAAGTGGCTCCCTATTTTAGGAGCATATTTCTAATAGGATCTGCTGATTGAAGATGCAGTTCCAATAGAATCTACTGATTGAAGATGATGTAACATGCATTTTAACTACAATAAAATATTTACTTGCCGGTTATGTATACTACACTATTATATTATGTGGTCGATGCGCTCGCTAGAGAGGAAAACAACACGGAATTTGGCCTTATCATCCATATATGATTTGTAAGGAGTTGTTGAAAGGAGCTTTGAATTTCTAATGTTCACCATATATATATATATGGTTGCACACAACTTGGCTAGGCAAGCTAGAAACTATATTAGCCCATGTACTTTTGAGAAAAAGAGACGATATGGGAAACTTCCGGATCAATTACGGAGCATTCCATGGGGAACATGATCAAAATAACATATTAGCCCTTGTACTTTAATTTTAATCATGCACCGACTTGGTTTCAATCTGTTTTGAACTTGGATCATGTTCTTGTTGAAGAATGAAAGTTAATCCCTACGCTTCAAAAATATATATAATTTGCTTAGTACTGTAAGTTAGAAAATTGAAAAACCACAATACCTAACCCTAAAGAAGTAAATAGAGTATATATGTACTCTATACCTTGTTTCCTTTTTTTCCTTCTCAAAGACACCAGTACGTATAAAACAATTTTCGTATCACTTTATCATTCTACAAAATTTTAATTATCAAATATATATAAAAGAATTCATTCATTCTTTCTTTTGTTCTTCAGTATTTTTTAAAAAAATAACTATAACTGATTAATAAAATTACATTAATAAATTGTAGTTTGAACAAGCGACACAATGGTTAGTTTCCTGTTTGAGTCACACTTACCTCTCTTTTTTGTTTGAAATTACAATTACAAATCTGCATCATAGCAGCACAAATGCGTATAGATATTTATCCTACTGAAACGCAGTGTCAAGAAAATCAATAATATAAAAAGAAAAAAAATACATTAGTAAATTAAGAACATGACATTTTATTCGCCATTAGACCAAATGCATATTTGTGCCTTTTGTAACGTCTGAAATTGAATAGCTCAAATGAAACTTTTCTACACGATTAAATGCAGTACGAATTTACTGAATTTAACTTTTGACTATTATAAGTTCCATATTAATGAAAAATGAATTTATAATAAATTCTGTAACTTTTAAAAGATGTCATCTCATACTTTAAAGTGGAAAAATGCATTTAAACATATCATGAGATTGTAGTAATTAAAATCTAAAAAAAATTGGTAAATATAGTAATACAACGCTTATTATTTAGTAAATAATGAGATTTGTTGGTTTCAATTAAAGAGTTTAGTCTCTTCAATTTATACAACAAAAATTTTGGAATTTTTTCTCATTTAGGCAAAATTTTTTCTTATTACCATTGAATAAAACGTTAATATGCAAAATGTGACTTTTGAAAATCAAGTATGCAGATATTGAAATACACCCCAAATTTTAGGGTGTGTTTTGTAAATTTTCCTGAGCCTAATATGGTTATGAATTAATTCTTTTATATTCTGGTTGCGTTTATAGAGTGTTTTATATCTGTCTAGTGTCATAACGGTAACATCTAGTGTTAGATTATTTTTATAAATTAATTTATGGTTTTAATTATATATATTGCTTGCATATAATTCTATATATGAAAGTCCCCATTATGTTTACCAAACTCATTGGGAACAAATTTTATTACCCACAACCACGTAGCCAAACGTTAATGGATTAGAACGTGTATATGCTGTAATCTAAGAGACCATTTTCACACGAGACTTTTTTTTTTTTTTAACCAAAGTAATATATATGTTTGGTAGGGTAAAAAAATGTCACTAATCATCTGCCCAAAGGGAAATAGTAAATGACTCATTATATATTATGAAAAATCCAACAAATGAAGACAATTTAGAAAGAATGAGAAATGGACAAAATTATTGTTTCTTTCTTATACCATTGAAAAGATGTGAAAAAACCTCACTGATTTGCACGTACAAGAAGCAACAAACTATAGTTTGTGTAACACAAAGTTTTTGCATCCATATTACTCAAAATTTTCCTATTGTTGGCTCGGATACTATTTGTCGTCTAGATTGTTCTTTAGTTCTTTTTATTTCAGTGGTAATTCGCAACAATTACATAATACTATCTCCGTCCCATAAAAATAGGTCCATATCAACTGATCTCGTGAATTGAAATGTGAATTAATGTTATTGGAAATATAAATTTGCACTTAATTCCCTAATATATCCTTATTTAAGACTAATTCAATTTAATGCACTGCAAATTTATTAGTAATTGGACTAAAGGTTTATTAATTTGGAAAAGAAATTAATTGTTCAACCTTGTTTATATAAGTGGATTATAATATGAGATAAATTAAAATAGAAACTAGGTCTATTTTTATGGGACAGAGGTAGTAATATATAATTTTTAATTGGTAAGTAAAAGATAAAATTCCTATCTGAAGAATAAAAGATATTAACATTGATGATGTTAATGATTACCTAAACACTTGACTGTCACTATTGCATTTTTGAACTATATTAACTAAAATCCATGGACTGGTCAAACTTGACAAGGATCCACAAGATGATGTAAAAGCCCAAGTATAATGTAACCGTTACTGATAAAATTCACAGTCCAAAAAGTGAAAAACAAAAAACTATGTGAATGGCTAAAAACACATATTTGGTCAAAAAAACAGTCTCTGAGTGGTATAGTCAATATTAATTAATGACATCAGACACTCTGAATAATAATTGTATAAATACAACCACCCCGAATGTGTTTTGGTGTTCATATGGATATAAAACTTCCTTTGCACAATAGTTTTTAGAGATTTTTGTACTTGCTTTTTTGTGTATATCGTTATCTAAAAAAACATAGCATTTGTATTTTGTCCTTGCAAGCTTCACTCAACCACTTCAATGGCTTCATGGTCGAGCATGACAAAAGAAGTCCATGTTTTGCTAGTTGAACATGAAAATCACCATCTTATTTCAATAAAGAAAATGTTAGAATTCTTCTCATATAAAGGTGTATATATATATATATAACGCTTAATTTAGAAACCTTTCTTTTATTACTTAAAATTAAATCATGTTAAATGTAAATCATGATATCAACATTGACGAGTTTAATTACTAAAACCACTTGATTATGGACAAGCATTTTTTTTTTTTTGCTTGTGAGCACACTTTAAAGAAAGAAAAATTAGAGAGATAGAAAACAAAATAACTCACTTACAAGGGAGATTTTTTTTTTTTAAATTTTTTTTTTAATTTGCAAATTGTGATGAATAAATTGTTATTCCTTTTTTATCCCCCTAATTTATTCTTCAAATAAATTTATTGGTTCTCTATTACTTTGTTTTGCAGTGACATGCATGGGACATGCCTCCATTGCTTTATCAATGTTATCAAATGGGAAGGTTAAGTTTGATGTTGTGATGGCAAACATCAATTCAAGGGACACTTGCAGCTTCAAGCTTCTCCAAGATGCAGTTAAAATGAATTTGCTAGTGATTTGTGAGTGTTAATTTGAGCTAGTGGATTTGCTAGTAATATGCTTGCTCCATATTGAACATTTTCCCATGTTGTATATTGAGTGGGTGATTATTATATTTTTACTGAAGTGATGTGTGACATCGAGGATGATAACATGGCAAGAAGGGCTTTGGAAGAAGGGGCGTTTCTTTTTCTCAAAAAACCAGTTAGCATGGAGAATGTGAAGTACCTATGGGAACATGTTTGGAGGGAGAAGACATGGAAAAACAAAGAAAAACTGCTAAACGGAGGGAATATGGATAATCCATTTGCTGGATTTGTGGTTGAAAATATTATGACTAATGACTACAACCTTGATGAAAATGGAAACAAGTTGAACAAAAAGGTTCAAACTAGAAAGGGTTGGACGGAGTGGACTCAAGAACTCCATGAAAAATTTATGATTGCCGTCGCTCAACTTGGTGAAGGAAGTGAGTCCTCAACACTTGATTTTTCGCTTTAATATTCCAAATTTGTTTCTAAAGTCACTTCTATTCCATATAGGATGTTACCCTAAAGAGATCCTCGAGCTGATGAACGTGCCTGGCTTGTCAAGAATGCAGGTTGCCAGCCATCTTCAGGTTCGCCTAAACTCAAAGCTAGATTTAGGATCTTTACTGAGGAATTATGATATCGAAAAATATTTTTTGGACACTCGTTAATTATAGGGGACTTTTTGGACTAGGTTCGCATTGTATATTATATATTGTTTTTTAACTTTAGTAACTCCTTTCTATAGAAATGTCGCACTGGCAATTGGCGCCGGGCACAAGATGAAAGGAAATCACATAACACAGCAAATGCAGTAGCAGCGCCAGTGGCCGAGTGCTCCAAGCCAAAGCCAAAGAGATTTGGGTCTATGCCAGCAACAAAACAAACTCAACAACAAAACCAAAATATCCATATCCAAGAAAACAATGAAAAAATTCAAGAAGAACCATTCTATCAAGCATTTGATGAAAATGTGTTAGGTCATCCTCCCCAACTTACTCCGGTCAAACCCCATCAAGATTTAACTGAATTTTTATTTGGTGGTGATGATGTTGCAGCTTCCTACAGTACCACAGACCAGTTGGGAACAAATTTTCAAATGTTTCCTTATGATCATGGATTCATGTCTAGTGATGAGCTATTTGGGTTTGATTATAATAGTAGTACTCTTCCAACAGCTGCAACTAATGCTTCAGATTTCAACTACAGTGAAACCCAGAAAGTGTTTGATCTTGACAATCGACAGGTTAGTTTTGATCTTGAATTCCAGTGATTTTCAACGTTCAAAATAATAATTATCTGAATTTAGGGTTTACTCATGTTCAGTGTACCAAATTATATATGATCTTTTGTACAGACGTAATGTGTAGCTCGCGCTAGACTTAATTAATTATGATGTAAGCATTAATTATGTCAATGTGTGCATAAGGCGCGATGCGTTTTCTCATTAATGGCGTTTCCATGCTTTGCCCACTCATGTGCGCTTTGTACGACTACGTGTAATTATGTTTTTGCGTGTTGTAGTATTATGCATTTTAAAGCGCAGTGCTGTGTTTGTAAGTTTTTCTCCTCATTTCTGAATACAGATTGGAGGCAATTACCCCAATATGCGAAATACTGATCATTAATGGAGTGTGGTGGCATGATCAAGAAGTGAGAAAGAATAATAAACAAGAAAGCAAATAGTTTCTCCTATAATCATATTATTATATACTAGTATTATTATTGTAGCAAGCTAGCATGCAAAAATTTATAAAAATAGTCAAGGGTTCGATTCCCATCTTTTATATTTCCTTTAATTTGTAATATTAAGCTAATTAATCCGTGTAGAATGTAATGGTCATAATATATATATATATATGTCCGGTCTTTTTTTTTTTTTACCTTAATTAATTAGTGACAAGTCGGCATGGATTGATTGCAGCTTATATATCATAATAATACAACTCGGAAAAGTACCAAAACATTCAATACTCAATCTAGATATAGATGCTCCCAATTTTTGTTGTTCCGATCATCATGGTGGTGTTTGGTTGGTAGAGTGCAGAAAATAATTTGCCGCTAGCTTTCTTCTTTCTTTTCTTTTATATATTACATAATATTGTGTGCTCGGCAAAGTGGAGCAAAATTCTCCAACCCTAATATATGTTATTCTTATCCTGAATTGTCTAAATTTCTAATTCTATTAAAATTATAATTCTAGTTAATTTGAATCTTTAGATTCTAAATTCCATGGAAATTCTATGTCAACCATCTACATTCTAATCACCCATATAAGTTGTACCATCTTTGGGTCTTTTTTTCTTTTTTCTTTTTTAGATGAATTAACGTCTTTGGAATTTCTTGTGTTTAATTTCGTGTACCAAATTTTTATTATTTTTTTGAAAGTACCATATTTTCCATAAATCATAATATGTATGTATATTCCTCCAATAATAATAATAATAAACAAAAAAAAAGTTTATTAAGTATAACCACTGTATTACAATTTGAACTACACTTTATTTTATATATGTTCAAAAATCACGAAAGACAAAAGTTGTGAAACGTTAGAGACATTATAAAAAGTTGATTGTGCGCCATCAAAGGACAATGTGTCAAAGGATATTATTATAAGTATTTAACCACTGTACTATAATTTGATTGTTAAAGACATTAAGGAGTGGCTCCAAAGTTTATCCGTGTGCTTTTATAAGTTTTAGTCTATTGCATTTTCAACTATATTAACTAAAATCCATGGATTGGTCAAACTTGACATGGTTCTATGAGAGCCCAGTAATGTTGTTAGCCGTTAGCGTGTAAAACCTGTAGATCAAAAAGTGAAAAAAGAAATAGATAAACAGTTAAAAACACTTGCCTAGTCATAAAAAATGTCTCTGATTAACGGTATAATCAACATTAGAACTTTTGGTACACAACTGCCTTAAGAGATTTTATTACTTGCTTTGTTGTGCATCTTGCGTCTAAAAACATTTGGTTTTTTTACTTGCAGGCCTCACTCAACCACTTCAGTTGCTCCATACTTAAGCATGAAGTCCATGTTTTGCCAGCTGAACATGCATGATAATTACCATCTTAATTGAATAATGAAAATGTGAAGAAATTCTTCTCTTATAAAGGTATGAAATTTTAGAAGTACTAAACTTCTATATTATTATTAAAATTAAATCATGTAAATTATGATAGTTTCAACATTGATGAGTTTAATTTATATAATGAGTTGATTATAACAAGAAGTACTTTTGTGTTTGTTAGCACACTTGTAGAAAGAAAGTAAAATTAGAGAAATAGAAAATAAGGAACTGACTTAATTACAAGTAAGATTTTTTTTTTTTTTGGGGGGGGTGCAAAATCCTGATGAATAAATGGGCTCTGCATCTAGTAATTCATTTTTCCTTTTTAGTTAATAAATGGATACTCAATTAAAACAAACACAAGTTAGGGACGTTCAAATCGAGAAATAAATATTATGGACCATTTTGAGCACTAAATACAAACGTGAGGTACCATTTACTCGAAATGTCCTATTCACTATTGAACTTTCTCAAATCTTTTCCCATTGCCTTTGGACTTTCTCAAATCCTTTTAATTGCCATTGCACTTTGCATATTATTCGAGTTGTCACTAAACATAATATTTAAAAAAAAAATGTTATCCATACTCTATGATCATTCACCCATTTAAAAATTAAACAACTCGGGAAAATGATAAATGTAATTTCATACATATCACACCTTTGTTA
This sequence comes from Nyctanthes arbor-tristis, assembly GCA_963692815.1. NCBI lineage: Eukaryota > Viridiplantae > Streptophyta > Magnoliopsida > Lamiales > Oleaceae > Nyctanthes > Nyctanthes arbor-tristis. Next base: position 40,442 of record CAVNYN010223690.1, on the reverse strand, counting down.
GTACAATGTCCCATCTATATTTATTAAATCTTATAAGAACTTTTATTCAAAAGATGAAACCATATCATGACTCCACTTTCAGTTCACAAGTAACATCACTGCTGAAAATCTCAATGTAGTTAAATCCAGTTCCATCTTGATTGTGTTAATTTTCATTCTAAATAGAGATTGCATCCCTCGAGTAAATGGGATGCCAAAGACTAAACATATATCTTGATAAATCATAAGATAAATTTTATTATAATATCGAAGTCACAAGCAAATTATGAAAACAGTCTTCTCTCTTCCTCCTTGATAAGAATAACAACTTGAAAAAAAGAAAGTTATAAACAACACAATTACAATACCCGAGCTAAAGAACTCTCTATTCTAAAATTTTATAAGAATTACAAAATTGATTGGATAGGATAAAATATGTTTTCATGCTCAAAACAATAGATTAATCTACTTGTACGGATGAATGTACATATGCGTTTATAAAAAGAGAGTGAAATTACAATTCTACCACATGTTGTACACTAAAAGAAAAAGAAAATATATGAATAAAATTATAATTTTACATCCTATATGTACGTACACCCATTTGTATGTGAGAAATTAACGCCCACCCCCTTGATGGGGACCAAATATGAAGGGCATGTCAACACACCCAACCAAACTGGGCCTTTAATGGGGTACAGGCAGAAGACAAAGTGTGTGGCTTAGGACAGTGACTTCCATTAAATTTGTTAAAACCAAAACCAAACAAATTTTTCAATGCCCATATCTTTTTCAATCCAAAGGATATATATATATATATATATATATATGACCACCAATCAATGGCCCTCCCACTAGTCACATCTCATTGAATTCCAAACAGGGAATTATAAGCTATTTTTATATATAGGGTTCAAGATTTGTGTATGCATGGACATTGAGATATGGACAAGTCTCCCCGTCCCACCTCCCTACCTACCCCACCCAACTCATTCCATGTGCATTATGTGACATTTGTTACTTCCATGGAATTGCTCATTCATTGATTTTTGTTTAATTTTCATTAACATTTCCCACCTTCTATTCGCCAACAAATCCTCTGTTAGGTTATTGTTCCTGTCGTGATCCACACTAACTCGAACACAGTACTGTTAGGTGTAGGCAGTTAATCCAGAGTTTTAAGTTGATCTTCAAAAAATATCTCTTAAATGATCGTTATATAAGTATCCAATTGAAATGAATTCGACCCCAAAAATCGAGAATCTGACTAGAGATAAAAATTGTAGCGGCACATGGCCGACAATTATACTTTGTCCGTGGACACACGAAATCCTCAGGCTCCCAATGTAAACCATACACGTGTAACTTCTCAACTACAGAGGCGTCCCAATCTACGGACCGTACGGTCTTCAAAATATTTTGTACGTCAAATTACCAATCTAGACATGCCGCCACAACAAATGTTCTCAACTTCTACTGGTGGTTCGGTAATTTTCCTTTCACGTGCGCACAGATTGGTAGGGTTAATTTAGCCAGTTTAATCATAATTTTATTTGCATTAGAAGTTCTCATTTTCTCGTGTACTCTCCTGATTATACCCTCAACACTTTTCTCATTGTGATTTTGTAACTTGCTTCCTAGAAAGTGTGCATACGCACGTGTAAACCTAAAGCTCATATTTTATGTATAACATCTTTGCATGTGTTGTCCACGCTTTATAGCTAAACTGCTTCTTGCCTTGTTTACATGCGCGTATACTTAAAAGTTGATTTTGTTGTTTTGTTTTTAGTTTATCTTTATAGAGCACCACTTTTTACAGTTAACCTATCAATATTACTTAATAAATACTGTCCATACCCGATCATTTCAGTTCAACCTACAAATATTTCATTATATGATTATTATGGACAACTTATTTACACAAAAATTACTAAATCTACAAAAGTTCAAACACATGATTGAAAAATTTTCTCCTAATTTCCAAGCATGTTAACATAATAATCATATATAAACCAACATTGAGAGTCCCGCTATTAAGTAGTGAAAGATTGATGATAAGAATATGATGGTAGAAAGAGGCGGACATAATTGTAATAATAAATAAAGGATGAGGCCTTTTATGCAATTAAAGAATTATTATCTACCGAAATATAAACCTCATAATAATAAACTACTGAGATAGATACCTTTGATTCCGGAAGATTTTATGTGGATGTTTGTCAGACTGCTCAGCTACTCAAAATTCTCGAACTCAGTCACTCACTGAGTCGGCAAATGCGACCAGTAGAGGGGAAATTAATGGATGATTTGTGTGCGGTAAGGGGCGGCGGGACGTTTTTGGGTGGCGGAGGGGAGAGGAAGCCGAGTCACCAACAGCAAGCTTTGAAGTGTCCTCGGTGTGATTCGCTCAACACCAAATTCTGTTATTACAATAATTACAACCAATCTCAGCCCCGCTACTTCTGCAAGAGCTGCCGGCGGTACTGGACTAAAGGCGGCGTCCTCCGTAACGTTCCAGTCGGAGGCGGTAATCGGAAATCGACTAAGAGGTCCAAATCCAGAAACAGCGGCAAAAAGCGCAAATCAAATTCACATTCCAGCAGCGAGAGTTCGAGTCTCGCCGTAGCCACGTCAACGGAGGCGTCGGATAATCCAATCTCAGCCACCGACGTCTGCATCAACGCCGATTTCACTTCTACGGGTGCTTCACTGAACAATGCTACTAATATAGCATACAATTTCCCTGATTCGATTTTTGCGACCACAAATCCGAGCTTCGATTCACAGACGCTGGCGAATCAAACAGAGGAGAGTCAGATCTTCGCCGAAATCGGAAGTTTCACGAGCATGATTCCGTCATCGGAGGACCTGGAGAATATGCTAGGGTTCAACACGGTCGACATTTCGACGTCGTTCGACCGGGAGCTGCATCAGAGCCAGGAAGCTCCAATTGTAGAAGATCCTAGCTGGGCGATGATGGGGCTCTCCTCTTCTGTTGAGGAGTTGAAGATGCAGGAAATGGCAGGTGGATATTTGGATCAGACGATTCAGACGATGGAGTTCGGGGACGAGCATCGAATGACTGACGGCGGACTTGCGTCGGCGCTGGATTGGGGAACCGCCGGAGGAGGAGGGGGTGGTGATCAGGGTCTGTTTGATGTTACAGGAACCGTTGATCACGCTTACTGGAGTGGTCAAGCTCTTAATTATCTTCCATAATAATTACTTGTTTTATTTCTTTCTTATTTTCTTTTTCTTTTTAACATATATGGTAAAATTTAATATAAAACACGAGAAAGAAAATATTTGAAGTTGAGTCGATTGTTTGAAGAATGCTAGAAGCTTTTAGACTTGATGGTTCTAAATTGGACATAAAGGTCGAAAAAACTGCACAACTTTTTATTATTGTACATTGTCTTTTTTTTTTTTTAACATATTATTGTACATTGTTAAAACAACTGAATTTGTGTAAATTTGAATATTTGTTTCTATTTGTATTCATTTTGTCAGTTAATAGATTTTATTTACTTATTTAAAAAAAAAATAGATTTTATTTAGATGTTTAATTACTTTTTTATAAAAGAAATAAAATTTTAGCAAATTTTGTATTTTCTTCCCCAGCCACCTCTCATGTTACTTCACCTCAGTGGATGTGGACCTCGACTAGACCCGAAGTCGACAACGTGCCCCGACCCCCCGTTGCATCACTTTCTTCTCGCATGTCCTTGTAGTTCTTTTTTGGTAATTCTCTCTCTTTTTGTAAAATTGAATCTAATAATCACCTTCGGAATATCTATACATAAATATCTTTAATTTTTTAGATACTTTTAAATTCTAAATTTTCCAGATTTTAATTATGTATTTTTAAGTGCCTCCCTCTCAAGTCATTTCTAATAAAAATTTCAAGATTATTGTAAATAATTACCCTATGTAAAAGGCTTTTAAAAAATCTCTACAAATAATTATTTATAACCAGTTTGCAAAAATAGATGTAAACAAAAATAAATCAATTAAGTTATAAAGAGAAATTAAGATGTAGTTACATTAAATTATTTATAACGATATACAACACATATATATATACTCATTGATATTGTTGTCCCGTTTGCCGTTTACTTTTATTCATTTTATTTTTTATTCCAAAATAAAAGAACAAATCTAACTTGACATGTATAACGAGTTATGCATCCTTCTAATATTAGTGTGTTTTTTATATTCAGGCAACAATATAATTGACCAAAAAAAGGGTGCCTTCATAATAATATTTTTAAAACTGCGCTTAACTTGACAAATTGTTACTAGTGTATACGTTAGAGTGGTATTAGTGCACCCATTTCTTGATGGAATGTTTGGTATGAAGATTAGATGGTGTTAGAGGTTAATTAACAAATCGTCTTTTATTCTTCATTTCTAAATATCACATGTCCCATCTATTATATGCAGTCTCCACTTATTTTGCCATTGGCATTATCTAAATAAGAAAAGAAACAAAATGTTATTATTCTCTTAAACTCACATAAAAAGGATTAACCGTATATTGTCATTATGAGGAACCAATAATCCAAACTAATACCAATGTATTATCATTAACCTCCAGCAATCTAATTCCATAACCAGACTGAGTCTCTTACCGTTGTATCTATTATGATATATCATAACGTAATATAGTACATTACTAAATTCTAATAAAACTTGAATGGGCCATTTCTATAAAATCATGTCATTATTAGTATTGTGGGCCGTCTCATTACTTGATTTTATTTGTGCAAGGTAGTTTGGGGGTGGGGGTCTATGACCTATAGGGTCGGTTTGTCCTATACTTATTGTGTCACTCTCAGGTCTCAACAATTAGAAGACTCTCTAGTGCCATTTCGTGATGTATCGAAAATGACAGCTAAAAATTAGTACCATGCTTCGTCATGATTTTCCCAAATGTCTTTTCATTAATTTGGAAATTGTAAGTGATTGTCTCTTGGAGTTGATTAATTATCTTTCCGCATCATAACCAAACTTGTTTTTGTTAGTTACGCTAATAACAAATTGCATATCTTTCTTTATTATGATTGATTACTTTGTATCTATTACAATCTTAATTGAGTATCATCCCATAGTCAAGCTCATCATTGTAAGTTCTTTTATCTCTAGTTGATTGTTATTCACTGCTTGTTCTTGATTTTCTTTCCCATCTTTAGTGTTCAGTTGTCAATTTTTCGATTGTCATTTTGGAAGAATTAGGATATCAAATATCTTTCAACTTGTCTAAGATTGTGCTTGACGGACATTGCTATTTCTCAAGGACCAACCTTTAGGATGTTTAGGCCTTGTAAGTTCATAAAAGACTTCGAACACCTCAGACACGTTCAATACGTCAAAGGATTTATATTTTCATTTAATTTGGAGCACTTATAGTGTTGAAAGAAAAGCAGAGAAGTAACGGGTAAATGGGGAAAAGGGGTGGGGTAGCTTCCTCCAAAAATGAGGTTTTCAACCTAACACAATATGGCATGGTGAATTTGGGTTTTTCCCAATGGGTGTGCAAGTTCTTATGCACACGAATCTCCTTGCTTATACATACCTTCGAATTTGGCAATTTTAAATATAATTGATGTTAGTGTAGCTCTCCAGCCTTGGCCAACTGGTTCACTTTAAAGCTAGGTTAAGAGCACAATTAATGTAGGGAAAAAACTTAAATTTAGGGCCCCCAACTCAAATAATTTATTGTCTCACTCTCATTCCAATTCAATAAAAATACTGCCATGTGTCCGATTCATATTCCTCCCTCTCCACTTTTCCCATACACATTATTTAGAAATTGGTTTTTTCCCCTTAACTTTCTCCCCCTGTCTTTTTTCCCCCAATATTAATCTTGTTCTAATGTTAGGTAAAAAAGACGAGGAAAAAATTATGGAAAAAACAAAAATCTATTCCCAAATAATATGTATAAGAAAACTTAAGCGGGAAACATTTTAAATTGGATATGTGTAAAAATTTGAGTGGTTTAAATATAGATTTGTAGGTCAAGGAAAATGGGTGGAAATGTGTGTAAATGAGGGGCTAAACCCAAATTTGGGGGGTTTCCCATCCCACATATCCAAATAATGTTGGGGGAAGGGAGGATAACGTCATATTGAGGGAGAATTGGGTAAATGAGGGCTAAATTCATTTCCACCCACTTTTCTTGACTCACAAATCCAGTTAAACCAATCAAATTTTAACATATATCCAATTTAAATGCCCCCTATACATTATTTAGAAATATGTTTTTTCTCTTAAATTTTTTCCTTCAACATTAATCTTGCTCTTATAAAAGAAAAAAGAAAAGATATGTAAAAAGGAATTCTAGTGTAAAATGATGCAAAGTCAAATACTTAGATTTATAGTACATTAGAAAGAGTACACTTGATGTTCGGTTTATAACAATGATCGTTCATCCAACTTAAATAAATAATGTAAAGTACGTCAAGCTTATATGGGCAAGCACTTTTTTTTTTCGGGGGAAATAAGTTTATTCATTCATGGAATCGGAAAAGATTACATCATGGATAAGTTGGAGGGATTCCCAATCTGTTCAGTAGAATCTGAGAATAAACCAAATGCCCTAATTACTAGACAATGAGCATAGGCAAACACAGATTAGCTTGCCTTATAAAGGACTATTATTAGTCCCTGGATGTCAAATTTTCTTACTCTTTCATTTTCTTAGTGCTTGATTGCTTGTAAACTATTTAAGCTATTTCAACTCGCATTCCTCTGAATTTGTTCTAACACCGCCCCAATATACACCACATGTGCCATGTGGTGTCATACCAGATGGCACATATATAGTGTTAGAAGATTTCTCCGCATTCCTCCCCTATCTTTACTCTTTAGATCTTACTTTCTTTATGAACGTATATTTTGCTTTCGGAATAAAGTCTTCCTTATCAATGTTGGGGCAACTGTACTATATTGAGAACAAGATTCATGTGTTGGGAGGGGGGCCCAACCAAAAAAAACTCAAATAGTGAGATCGGAAGAGCGTCGAAAAATCTTATTTTTTGGGTGGAAATGAGTAAATGGGAGGCTAAATTTAGTCCCTCATTTACCTATTAGCACATACATTTTCTTCTCTTACAAATATATGTTCAAACCAATCAAATTACGGCACGTGTCTAGTTTATCCCCTTATACATTATTTGAAAATAAGTTTTTTCCCCCGAGTTTTTCCCTTTACCTTTTTTCCTCTTACATTAATCTTGCTCTGATTGGCCAAATGCACGTCTTACAACATTTACATACAAAAGTTGGGAAAGCATTCCTATACATGTCTTGTGTTCTATCTTTGATACCTTAATTAGTGAATTTGTCATTTTCGTAAAATTTTCATTTGCCCAAGATTGCCTTTATAGGGCGAGCTTGGTGGGTTGAAGGTAAAAAAAATGCGTTTGAAATTCGTGATTAGCCGTATAGTTTTCAATTAACTTGTGTCAATTTGGAAAAATGTTTTAGACGATTATAAGTGCGATGGTCGAAGTTGAGCAAGATTAAAATTTTGTGACCCCATTGAAGCATTTCTAAAAGTTCAATGACCGCGAATGACATTTTCTCACAGTAAAGAAGAGATTCAAAACCAAGTCTAAACAACTCCACTCCCAATAGAACTGAATCCAATTTTGGAAGAAAATCAAATTCGAAAATGTATGAACCCCAAAATTTGATGGATTTACATGAAAACAATGGATTCGGGTCGGATCCGAAGTCATGGCTTTCCGGCGGTGGTGAAGATGGTACATCTCTTGCTGCTACCCTGTCATCTCTCTCAGCCGCCGCAGCCACAGCCTCCGCCGCTGGAAATGTCGACAGCGTCCTCTTTAATAATCTGGTCGAGATGGTTCCACTCGTTCAGTCCCTCATTGTAATTTCTGCTCACTTACTGAGTTGATTACATTTAAGGAAATGCCTAGACGAATTGTTAGTTATTTTAGTTTATATATGGGGATTCTGCAGGATCGGAAAGCGAATACTTCATTTACTAGACGGGGTTCTATGATTTACACCAAGACGCCTGCTAAGGAATCTTTATACAAAAAGGTAAATTGTTTCCTTCGGTAGATTTTTATTTTATCTTTTAATGTTTAAGTGAATTGGTACATTAACTTCATTTTGTGAGCTAAAGGGAAAGCATACTGAAATTCAATTAATTGTATGCTGCTTAAATGGTGAGAATTTGGCGTAGGAATCTCTGGATTACAAATGTGTAGTTTCTTAACTCGAAATTAATTTGTCTGCTTGTATAAATAAATATTAAAAAAGATGTACATGAGATTGAATACATTTTCATTTTTTAGTAGTTACATGTATGGCAACAGATCTGAAGAACTGTGATTATATCGATGTACACTCATATTACATTACGTGTAGTAGGAGAGTTTTGACCACGCTTGTTGGACATACTGTGTCCTTCTGCAAAATATCCCTTTACCGCAAGGAGAATGTGGATACCTTAAGTGGAGCTAGTATAGTACTGCCTTTGATCACTGCAATATGTCTTGGTTTATCTGCCTTCCAAGTTTGTGACAGAAACGATTTAGGATTTGTCAAGAGAAATTCTGTAAGTTTGAATCAAGAAATGAGAGAATAGAATCTGAAACGATGCCAAACAGAAGTCAGTCCATGATATTGAAATTAGAAAGATAAATCTAGATCACAATGGTCTGTGCACAATCTTCCTACTTCCCAGTTCTGTATGTTCTTTTGTGTGAATTAATCCAATATTCTGAAACTTCCTCAAAAAAAGATGGTTGTAGTAGGAATTAGGAATTTTGTATGCACATGTTTTTTTTTCCCGCTTCTTAATCCGGGGAGACATTTTAGGCCCAGGTTGCTGCGAAGAATCCAATGCATGCCTTTTGAGTCTGCGCCTTCGTTCCACTTCTCCTGTTTGACTCAGGGTTTGAAGTATGAGTTTTTAATAACTACTAGTGAATTAGAATGGAGTTCATGTTTGCCGTACAAAAAGCATGAAATACATCAAACTGCCTTTCTTTTTTTTTTTTTTTATGCACGTCAGTATGCGACTTTAGAGACAGGAATTCTGCTAACTAGAATCAAAGATCTGGTTTATAACTAAAACTTTTCCATAAAGTCTAATTTGCTGTTCCGTGCATTGTTTTTTGCAGACAGCAAAAAAGAATGCTGCTCAATCAATTCCAACAAAAAAGCATAGGGACCATGGGGATAAGGATGAAAATAGAAATTTTGTTGATAATAATGAAGAGCGTGCTGATAATTTCTCGACATTCACCTCAAGGTCACTGCAATTAGAAAAAGAAAGAGAGGGAATGGTAGCATTGTCAAAACAAGTGGAGGATCTAGAGAAAAAAATATCACAAAAGGATGAACTTCTGAAGTCAGCAGAACTTTCAAAGAATGAGTTGGTTTCCATGTATGCACGACTTGATGAACTAAAAAATGAGATTGCTGAAAAGGAATTGTTGATCAAGTCCGCACAACTACAGCTGTCTGATGCAAAGGTATGCATTTGATTGAACAGGTCAGTCCACTTTAGGTCCTAAGAGAAAAGATACAAGGAAATGAGAAGTAAATGCAAATTTTATAGTCTTTTTCTTTTTGCTAGTCGGGATTTTTATTTTTTAGGGAACGTACAAATTGATTGATTATTCTCATGATGACATTGTTATATTTATTTCTGCTTTTACATGCTCAACACTTGAAGAAAGCATGAAAAGATTGCACTTCGTGAGTTTGTCAGCAAGCCATGATGGAAACAAACAGTGCTTCATGCACATCAGTCTTGGATGTAAAGTTTTGACTGATTGTTATAATAACTTTCTATAGATGAAAACAAGTAGGACATCAGTATCTAGGCTGACACAATATGAAGTAGATTACTACTGGAGGCATTATAAAAGATTGCAGAAGTTATAGAACAGGAACGCAGGTTTCCGAAACTCCTTGGGATACCATAATCAACTTACAACTGATATCTTTTTGTGAATGTTACTTGTCTATCTAGAGGAATTAAGAAAATCTACTTGAACTGGAATTAGGATTGGATAAAGAAACCAAATATATTGTGCCAAGATTCAACTTTTTAACTCCTAATCCACTCCAAACTATCAAAAGAACTTGAAATAAGACCTTAAATCTAATCACAAAACTAAAAGTGAAACAGCTTGTACAATAATGCTCTTACTAGATTACTACAAAAATAATAAAAATTGTCAATTGACTACAAACTAAATAAACCGATAAAGCATAAACTAATATTCAAGAGACTCACAAATATAGAGTGTACTTTAGTGTTTAGTGAGAAGGTCTGAGTCGTTTGAGTTAACTTATAGTTGACGGTAAGATGATCTATTCTTTTTAGGTGGAAAAATACATTCATTCTGAACTGGTTATGCACTAAATTTCTTTAAAATTAGAGTTTGTTTTATGGAGCTATTTTTTGAAAAAAAAAAGGATAACTTTTTTCAGCCTACAAATTTTGAGTTTTTGACACTTTCTGCCAAGAAATCACAAAATTTGTACTTTTGTAACCGAAACTGCACCTCATATTATAGGGGTATTTTTATCATTTTGAAGTGAAAAATTCACTTTTTTGATGAATAAGCTAAAAGGACATGTTCTTATAGGATGTGTTTGATAATGTTATCAAATGCCCCTTGGTCCAGGTGTTTTATGTTTAAGACATGACCTTTATCTGCTAGGAAGAGCTATCACTCTCTGCCTTGTTGGATTAACTTTTTGACTTTTGCAATTTAGGAATGAGTGTTAACACTTTGTGTGAAGCTTGCAAATGTCACCACTGCTTATTACTCTTATTTCTGGGACATTTCACATTAATCATTGCTGTCAATTTTCTATATTTTTATAGATTGAGCTTGCTGACAAACAAGCAGCTGTGGAAAAACTACAATGGGAGTCAATGACTTCCAACAGAAAGGTGGGGAAGCTCCAGGAAGATATAGAAATGGTGGAAGGACAGGTTTCATCTATGATGGTATTGATTCAAAGCTTAGCCAGGGATCATTCTGCCCTCTCAGTTGAAGACTATGATGACTTGCCTCGTCCTCTGGAGCATGACCATGTTTTAGTAAGTGATCATTCATAGCACTTAAGTTCTATTCTTATGAGGTTTTCAGTATCTTTTGAGTTTGCTCTTTATTAATTTACTTGGTACTTGCAGATGTGGTTCATGGCCAAGTTAGTAATACTTGGGGTTTGTGCTCATCTCAAAATCTAAGCGCCTATTTCAGGATATCTGAAAATTGATTATTTTAGAAAAAAAAACAAGTGCTTTCAAACGATGTTTGGCTATTGACCAAGCTAGAATCAGCAGGGGATAAAGTTAATAATTCATTACCTTTGCTTTTAAAACATGGATGAAATTTCAAACATGAGGGCATCTTAATTCTTTAAGAGTCTTTGTAGTCTTGTGTAGTTTGTTAGCTCAATGTTTTCGTTTGGTATTCACATTAACAGCATGATTTCTAACTTATTTTTGCAGGACGATTTAAATGAAACTGAAAGACAGAAACTGGAGGCTGCAAGAGAAGCATATGTTGTTGCTGTTGCTGCTATGAAAGAAAAGAAAGATGGCGAGTCTATTGCTGCAGCTGCCATTGCAAGATTACATCTACAATCACTTGTTTTAAAGCAAACTTAAAACTCCGGACAGCAGAATTGCAATCATGAAATATGCTCGTCACTGAAAGATATGCCGGTAGCTTTTTGAGGGTTGATTGTTAAGGTTGCTAAAAAATGACTTTTATGTGGATAAATACTTTAATTCTTCGGTTATGGATACTTGACCTGGAAGAACACTTTGTGGGTTCTTTCTATAATCTTTATTGTATTTACTCAAAGGGTTAATTTCACAAATCATCCCCAACCTTTGAGTTTAGTCTCAATTTCGTCCCCAACCTTTGTTTTGATACCCCACAGTCCCCAACCTTTGAAAAATACATACAAATTGTCCCTATTTCTATTGTTCCCCCAAATTTTTATCAAAATAACAATTATACCCCTTATAAACATTTTAAATTTTTTTAAAAAGGTTTAAAAATAATAAAAAATTAAAAAAACTCACCCCACTCCATCCCCATTCCACGTCCCCCTCCTTGCCGGCAGTAATTCAGGCAACGGCCGTCGTAACGGTCCATTCCGGCGGCCAAAAAGGGGGGTGAATCCCTCTCCCCATTTTGCTACAGGGAATTCCCTAGCAAAATGGGGAGGGGGGATTCACCCCCCCTCTGTGCTGCCATTCTCGCAGCAAAAATGCTGCCGGAAATGGCAGCGAAATCACTGCCGAATTACAGAAACCCCTCATTTCTGCTACCAGAAATGGCAGTGAAATGGGGGGATTCACCCCATTTCTGAGTTTAAATGCTACCAGAAATGGCAACGAAATTTTTCTACCAGCCATTTTCTGGTAGCAGAAATGGGGGTGAATCCCCCCTCCCCCCATTTCGCTACCAGGGGGATTCACCCTTTACTCAAATGGGAAGAATACTTGAACTGTGTACATGAGGAATTACCTTTGATAACTTTAAAATATACAAGTTTGCTTGGTTTGTTGGATTCTTGCTAATAGGAGACTCGAAAAGGGGGTAGGGGAGGTAAGACATTGGCTTGAGTTTTCTATGACTCGTGCCCCAAACATGTTTAGAAAGCATTCCCCCACAAGAATGGTTGTAACCACAGCTGGGTAGTCTCGGGTAATGTCTCCAATGACTATTGAACTGATGCAGTCAAGTAATTGATAAAGTAGCCGACAGATGATATAAAAGAGAGCTTTGTGAAAGCAAAAGTTCAGCATTCTTCTCAATAAATTTAAGGTCATTTACATAAATAAATCTTCATTGTGAAAAACTCCAGTTAAAACCTCACAGTGATTCTTGGAGCAGGCTGCCATGTGAAACCTATATATTAGGAATGCAGTGGAAATGTACAAAAGTAATCAAACCAATAGCTGCCACCCAGCAGATTTAGGGCAAAAATCAGCAGAAGTCGCTGGGCTTGCCAATTTTTATGTTTTGCTCCGCCAAGAATCCAGTAATAGCACTTCTCTGCCAACTTTTGAAACTCCTATATTCAGAGAGACAATTTGATAAGTAACAGAAGAACCAATCGTCTAAATAGGTAAATATTTTGTACCCGAATCAGGTTATGGGAAAACATGTACAGGTCAAATTATTTCTTGGATTAACATTCTCAAAATGAAGATCTAAATCCAAAACAAGGAATAAGAATAAGATATAGGTCTCCAATCTTCCATTTTGTAGTCAAATGTCAGTAGAGAAGGTGACTAACTTGTGATCAACATGTGCCAAAATTTCCCCTCCAGGAAAAGCTGCTTGTGTGGTCTCAAATGAAACTTTGATTGCTTGTTTCCAGGTTCCGCCAATTCCCTCCGTGCCTTCTTGCACTTTAGACAAACTTGGATCTTCCATTGGCAATGAATAACCGGATATCAGGTGTCCCACCCAAACATTGTCTTTCCTGCAATAATTTTAACTCAAGTTGTAAAACAATTTGAAGGTAGAAAGGCAACAAGAAATCAACTTCGAAATCAGATTCAACTGACAGAACACGTTAGACCATATCCAGTGCTAATATCTTGCATGAAGACACCGTCACCAAAAAGTGTAGATAACATTGAGGATGTCCAACCTTAGACGTGTCTTGGACAACTTAAAGCGATATTTTATTAATCAATGAGTTTTTTTCCTCTCCTACCAGGCTACCACTTACATATTTCTCTCTTTCTGCTAATTTTTCTCTCATCTATCTCCATCGATCTCCCTCTCAAATTTATTAGCCATATCATCTTATGCTAACATCGTTAAGTTGGAGATGCTTTTAAACACCTCTGCATCAATAAACAAGTAGGATATTAATCACTTCGACAATTTAAAGCAATATTTTATTAATCAATTTAAAACATGTGTTTTTTCTCTCTCCTACCACTTATATTTTTCTCTCTTTCCGCTAACTTTTCTCTCATCATCCCCATCTCTTCCTCCTAAATTTATTAGCCATATCATCTTATGTTAACATCGTTACATTTGAGATGCTCTTAAACAACTCTGCATCAATAAACAATCAGGATATTCTTGGCAAAATGTAATATTGGGGTAAAAATGTACTGACATCTATAAGTACTCATACTTTCAAATAACTCACACAATTATATCCATATGGCGTGGTACATAATGTCCTCCACCAATTCCTAGAAGAACCTTGTTATGACCCCCATTCCTGCATCAGCCGAGCATTTTCAGACAGATTTTTTCAGTTAAATTAACAAAAGCTTTAAGTTTTCTTACTTTTCCTGTGTAAATCAGAAATGAAGGAAATAAAAGCATCGCCACATTGGTCTTCAGAAGCATCATCTCTACAACTTCTATGTGAGTGCACAACAGTGAACCAGACTAAAAGTAAAAGATACTCCTTTCTTCTTCTTTTTCCTTTTCCCCCAAGATCACGGTGATCAAACCAAAAGTAGAAGCTTAAAAGCCTTCAGGTTAAATTCTCTAGAAGGGACATATTACATATCTAATGCAAATCATATCTTGATGGCTTACCAACATTGAAACTTTGCTGCAAAACCTATTTGGACATGCTATTCTTTTCTTATTTTTAAGTGAAAAAGCTTAGTTTTAAAGTAACTTTTACCTTTTACCTAATTTGTTCCAACTCTGAGTAATAAAAATATAATTTACTTATAAATAAACTTAGCCAAACTTGTCAATTTTCACAGCTCATGAACCCAATGGATTCCTTGAAAAATAAGTATACTAATAAGCTAATTTCACAAGGAAGAATTCGTTTGTGGTGATTACCTCCTCCAGTCTCCTATTGCAGCTCCTCCTTCAAGACCTAAACCTTCCCATACAAGCTACATAATATGGACATATAGAACCAGAATGTTCAGAATACGTTTAATAAGCAAAATTATATTAATGTCATATATTTAACACCTCCTGTATGCTTACAGATGATCACGGACACCAGCTTATTTCTCAGAGATATTGAGTGTGCGGAAATATTAGCAAAAGGCAAACAGAAGGAGAGAGAGAGAGAGAGAGAGTGAGAGAGAGAGAGAGAGAGAGAGAGAGAGAGAGGAGGGAGGGAGGGAGAGGATATTTAGTTATGTGTTCTAAATCAGACTTATAAAAAGGAAGAGCAAGATGATAACGTCCAGCCCAACAAAGGAAGTGCAGCTAATCTGCTTAGACAATAATCACAATATGATCTAACAAATCCAATGCAATATGAGCCCAATTTTGTGGAGGGGTTCCGACCCAGCAAGATTAAGAAGTCGTTTCCATTTGATTTGAGAAGGGCTAGGTTGTGTCTTATTCTCTGCAGCACATAATCAATGTGGGGTTGGGGGATTTGCTACAAAAGCAAAAGACTGAGTAGCTATAATGCATGCTGTTAAAAATACTATGTACACTCAAAAGAATACCGAACTAAGGCTATCACTTGTGCAGCATCCTGTCTCTTCCAGTACTCCTCAGTACTTCCTACAGCAAGAAAATATAGAATTGACTAATCACAAAGAAGCAAGGAATTAAATGGGAATCAAAAGTAAAAAATATATGTTCTCTTTGTTCTCAACCTAAGATAAAAATAATGCTCAGGTTAAGAATTACGTGTGCTAAGTCCCGTGTGATGATAATTCAAAAGATTTATATGTCTCTCCTGCATGACAGACAATTAGAAATTTACCAATTTCTACGAACATGGAGGGTGAGTTAGTTACTGGTCCGTGATGAGTAGCTTCCAATGTAACCTGCAAGAATAAATAAAAACGAAAAGAAGCCTGTCACATGCTAGCGTGTATTTTAATGAAGACAATCAAGCAAGTGTGCTATTAGACCCAAAAGTTCAGATTCCAATAGAATTTTGAGAGGTTCCTTTAGAAACCGCTTAAAGTTCATATCATATGTTGTGGATTAAGATCTTCCATTCACTTCAATAAATGGGATATGAGTGAGAGAGATAAGAGTTTTCTGGAGGAGGTTTGATTGGTCCTTATCCCCTGGTTCTTAATTCTCTGAACTATATAATCTTCTCTGCTAATTGCCCCATGAACTTTGTTAGTTCACTCTCTGAGAATGAGACAATTAAAAAGAATTACTTGAAGAAATGGGCAGGAAAGCCGTGGATCTTGTAACCTCTACAATATACATCACCTCAAATTCAGGAACTAAATTGTGTGATTCAGCAATACCCTTCAATAGCCACAGCCACGGACCTATGCGTGGATTAGGTGGTGCAGCCCATCCAGGCTTCCCACCGGCTGGTGGCACATCCCCTTCTTGTAAGTGGGGCACCCCTAAATGTCATTTCAATGTTTAATAGAAGCAAAATGATGATTCAGTACATATTCAACCGGCGTTTGCCCTGAAATAAGAAGTGGCAAGCAAAATTTGTAATTGTTGAGATGGTTATACCAATGGGATGGATTGTTAGAGCAGGACGATTAGAAACAGCCGTATGCCTGCTAAGAAATATAACCTCGTCGACAGCCTCACCGGTCTCCTCCTCCCATCGCCTATCCAAGTGGTCCTCTTTTACAATGCTATTCTCATGCTTCAATAGTCTCACTTCATCATTCACAAAACTTGGAATTCCCTGAACTAACAGTATACAAGGCTTAGCATACAATAAATGAAGCACATTTTCTTAAGCTTACCTTTTTTCCTTTTAAAAACATCTGGTTAGGGTCATAAGTTACCTTACAAGTGGAAAATATTAGTTGGACAGCAGAGTAGAGATTACCATCAGATTTATAACCTAGTTGGATTCAGTTTGACCAACATGATAATCATTATATTCAAAAGTCGATACCATATCTCTAAACTAGTATCTCAATTCTTCATTGAATATTCAGTTACCATTTCTAAATATACAAATTCCATCTCCACAGCATATAATCTATGCATAACCACACTTTTATCTATGATCTCACGAATCATCATCTGTATTCTTTATTAGCTCTTTCACTTTCAGTGACCTAAAATCCCTCAGAAATAATAGTCTCTAGATCCATTTTGCACTTCATCACCAATAGAGAACTCATTTAAGATTTGTGGGGTTCTTCCCTTCCTATCCTTTAATATCTGACACTGAAAATTTAATGTTTAGAAGTCATTTTGATGAAAAGGGAACTCATTTCCATTCTTTGATGCCAACAAAAAGAACCCATTTTTTTCTAGGAAAATAAGGAGTAGTATTGTGACCTGCAAGGGGGGTCCGGGGTGCCAGCCGGGCATGGCCAAAAGAACGGAGGCTGGACCAATGGAAGCTGGGTCTACGGTGGTAGCCACGACCAGAGTCACCATTTCTTCTCTTTTCCTTTTTTGTTGAACTGTGATTGGAAGGAAAGGAATCCGAGAATCAACTGAGAGTTGTGAGGTAACGAACTGTATTCGAGTATTTTCCTAAAAGTCGTAAATGAGTTTTATTTTTTATTCACTTGATGTTCTTCGATTTTCCTTCAACAAAATCTCTCGTAATTTGTTTTACTAATAATAGTACTAGTACATCGATTCAATGTGATGAAATCAGACCGCAAACAACATGCTTTTTTTTTTTTTTTGGTTACAGGGGATATGGAACATGCTTTTTTATTTTTATTATTATTTTTATGATACATGGGATATAGAGGCACATTCTATGGAGTCTAATAGATTATGTGGCAAGCTCTCATTGAATATTAAGAGTTGGGTCTCACGATGTGTCTAATGGGAGCCTGCCAGGTAATCCATTAGACTCCATACATGGAGTCTAACTCCATACATAAAGTCCAATAGACACCATAGAAAAACCGGGCGAGGGCAGAGAAATATAGGGAGTGACAAATGTGATTCAATTCTAGGATCTTCGTCCCAAAAGGCAAGCTTTCTAATCATCGAACTACAATTCAAACTATACCTACATATCTTTTTTTACGCTTGAATTTTTTGAAAAGGAGAAAGATGCAACATTGTTTTTATCTTTTTTTAAAATACAGGTAGAGGAGAAAATTTCTCTTATTCTTGATGAATATATAAGAGTCAATATAAGTATTTATATAAATCTAAAAAAAGTATGATGATGATAATATGTGAAAAGATATGTGACTCAAAACCATCAAAAGAATTTGCACGATCTTTGAATGCCTAACATACATTGAGATAACAATTTGTCGCACAATGTGAAGTGAACTTCGATGCATGGAAGAATGGGAACTTTCCACAATGTGTGAATCACCTGAAACAAACCAAAAATGCTAAACAAATGTCACTACTTTTATTGCCCCGTGAATGCATAGATTCACTGTGTGGATGGAATGGGGTGTCTATAATACCTTTTAAAAGTGATAGAAAATTTTCATAATAATCTCATAATTGTTGAGATATTTCAAGGGATAATTTGTTGATGTTGCTTTCACGTGTTATTTGAGCATTATCTTCCATTTCAACTCCCGTTTGTAAACTCATTTTACTTTTAAATAAATATTTTTCAAACCAATTACATTCACATATTTCAACATGTACTACATAAATAGCTACTACTCATTCTCTTTTTTATTTCTCATTTCTCGTGGTCTAGTTGCATCACAAAACAATATTCTAGTTTTTTTATTTTTTTTAGCAAAAATCGTATTCTATCATTATTATTTAATTTTTTCAACTGCATATATATTATCTGATTTTTTAAGAAAACAGATCGGTCTCTGAGTTTAGAATTCGATCTTCATTCATACGTCACACGTGACTTGTATCAAGTTAAGTGACAATGTGTCATTAGAGATTGGGCTCCGAACAATTTCTATAGCCAGACGGATTCTCCTCGTAAAACACTTCTCCCAAATTTTGGGCCCTAGAAAAAGCCGAAGTCGCATGTGCGTCGACCAAAGGCACGCACGTGTTCCTGTTCCGCGGGAACCAACCCCCCGCCAAAACCCCAGTTTCCTCATTTTCTTTCTTCCCCGATTCCCTTGTAACCCTCCATGTAATCCGTACGAAAGGCAAGACATATGGGAAGAAATCTTAATCCGGCACAGGAATCGAGCAATTGAGAAATGGGGATAACAAAAACCGAAGGGAAATTCAAGTTCGTAGCTTGAATGGGGAATCAATTACACTATCAATTGAAGCAAGCAAGACCGTTCAGGAACTCAAGAACCTCCTCAAGCAGCAATTCCACCTGGCCGCCTTGTCTCCGAACTTCCACCTTTTCTTCAAGGCAGTTTCTTTTCCCACGACTTAAGCCCATGTGAATGTGTGTTTACTTATATTTATGGAAATGGCAAGGTACAACCAGTAATGCAAATGGTATAAAATTGACCACTGGTACATTATGCATTAAGGGTTGTCCCTAGCTGTAGAAAACATTTTTGTCTTATGGTAATGGTATGCTTGAGTAGAGTGCGAGGTACAAGCTGTGATGGACTGATGGTCATGGTACAATATTGATCACCAGTACTGTACTTAATGCTTTACAAAACTTGTACCTCGCGCCCGCACTGGATACCATTAGTTCCATTTACACCTCTAATAATAAAATGGCTTATAGGATTGTGCTAACTATACTGGATTTCCATAATTTTTCTCATGTTCATTTTTTTTCGATTTGCTGTTTAACGTTATGGGTTCAGGGTGTTAAGCTAAAGTTACATAGTAAGATCATTAGCTGCTCTTTCGGCGTCGAGGACTTTTTCGTTCTCATTCCATTTACAAAGAAGGATAAGCAGCAGAGTGAGATGAATGAACAATCTGTACGAATATCTAATGATGCAGACCCATAGAAGAGCTCGGCAGAAAAATTGGCTGAGTCAGCATGGTCTGAATTGATGCAAGACCTATCATCTTTGTGTGATGTTTCTGGAAATGAAAATCTAACTGATGACAAGTTGAAGACCACAAATGTTGAATATGTGAACACCCATGCCGAGAGGGCAACTTCAAGGATGAAGCTCAAGAGACAACTGAATATCGATAAAAAGGGAGGGCCTTTACGTGACCTTTTGTTGAGTATGTTACAGAGGTCCAGTGATAAGGACCTTGATGAACAGAACTATAAACTATTTATCCAGGCTCTGGAGTCTTTTAGTTGTTTAAATGATCCAGGATCAGGGACTTGTGTGGTCAAGGAAGTTAGTGACATACAGAGCGTTGAAACAGATCCTTCTATAAGCGATAGCAGTTCTTGCATCTGTCCACCATGGTTGAAGGACATTATGATGGCCTTTACTTTTTCAAACATTTACTCTGCTTGCCTTCTGCATCGCCAGGAAAAAATAACCATCAGTGCTCTGCAGGGTGCACTGAACCAACTCAATAAATTTGGGTTTCGACCTGGTGTTGTGGAACTGGAGCATCTCTCT
Source organism: Nyctanthes arbor-tristis (assembly GCA_963692815.1). Classification (NCBI taxonomy): domain Eukaryota; kingdom Viridiplantae; phylum Streptophyta; class Magnoliopsida; order Lamiales; family Oleaceae; genus Nyctanthes; species Nyctanthes arbor-tristis. The sequence goes on along the minus strand of CAVNYN010223690.1, from coordinate 20,074 downwards.
GAACTTTGTCCTGAGGTAACATTTATAACTTTTAATTTATGTTGTCACTCATCACCTCACCTAATCTGGTATATGGGTTGGATTACATCCCATCTTTGTTTACTGAAATATTAAGCATATCTCCAAGTTGATTGTCTAAATTATGTACCTCATCACTGCTTTCATTTATTTTCCAGAAGAAAAGATCCAGTTTCTATCCTCGAACATGTTTTAAGGCATAACATCTACGCATAATCTTTTCATTTTTTACATTGATTGCTTCCTTGCATTTATCAAATAGGGATGGCTGTGATGTTGAATCGAATTTCAATTTACGAGTTTCGGTGGATATCTTTTCGACCCATATTTTGCCTGCTTTTTATTTTCACTTCAGATCTAGCATGTTAATGTTACATATGATTGTGTAGTATCTTAATATTATATATAAAAAGAAACACATTTATTAGTCGTTGATGACTTCCTTTCCTTCTCAGGTAATACGCATTATTCACCGTGAAGCGGAAACTGCAAATTTATGTAATGGTATCGTTATTTCCAGAACATTGACAGAAGAAATTAATCAGCTTGACCACCCACTTAATGCCAGTAATTGACTATGAAAAATTCATTACTACATCTTCTATAAGAGTATACAAACTAATGTAACGGAACTTAGATCTCATTCTGTCTTTTCCTGTTTCCTCTCTTTTTATCAGAAGCTGCAAAATGCTTATCTACATCTAAGATTCTCAATTTAATTAAGAAACGGGAAAGTCTCCTGAAAAGCACTCTCTCTGAAGCTGTGAAATCATTGAAGGTAAATTGATGTTATTCTAGCTTCCGTATCTCCTTGAGAAAAGCTGTAAAGTTATCTTTTTGAGATGTTCTGTAAAGTACTAGTTTCGACTTTTAATCATGTGACATATCTTTTCTTAATATTCTCGTTGACCTTTTGACTTTAACTGCTGAGTGCAATTAGAGGAAACGGTCAATTTTCCTTCTTGATGATTTAGATTCTAGGCACTTTGAGTAGGGTCTGTATTGGAATCACTCGCCAAGGTCTTTTTTCCTTGGTATATCTCAAAGGGAGTGCCGATTTGAATCTATAAGATGCTTACATCTAAACAACCATAATCGGTAGTTCTCCAAGAAATATGCAAGTAAAGAAGATAAAAGGTAGGAATTAGTTTCCGGTCTACCTTAGCAAACTTTCATGATTAGGAACAAAATGGTGTCATATCCTGCATTCTCGTTGAGTTATGAGTATATTTGTAAATCCCTATAAAATAATCATGTTCAATCATTTAAGGTATATTGCTTGACTGAAAAACATAGAGTACTCAAAAACATTAACTTCACCCTTCAAGTCTGGCTAAATTTTCAGTTAATGCTATTAGATTTTCTGCCTTCTCAATAGAATATACATGGGGCTTCTGTCAGCTCATGTTTCCTTGATTACTATGCTTTCACAATTGCTTGATACTTGTGCCTCCTTTGGAAGTCTTCCTGATTTGAGTGTTTGGCATAGATGTTATATTGTTCTGGAGGTTTACAACTCAAGAGATCTCTAACCTTAGTTTCTTTCTGCTTTTGCTCTAGATGTCCTGCTTCCATTTTGGACATTCCTCTCATTCTTTAGTCCGCAGTCTGTGAATCGCTCTAGGCATCTCTGTCTGCTTCTTTCTTTGCTTCAGAAGTCTGTCTTCGTTGCTTTAGAGTCTAGACACAATGCCCCTCATCTGCAGGCCACTATCTCCCTGAATTCTGAACTCTGGACCATAATCTTCCATTACGTAATGATGACATCATTAAGAAGCTTAAGCTATTACAGGGAAGTATTTATAATTATGAAATCAACACCCTGTATTTGACTTTAGAGGACGTAGCTAGCTCTATATTCAGTGAAGCTGTTGAAAATGATTTATTTATCCGATTCTACGCTTATATTTGATATGGTTTTGTTACAGCCTCTTTGTTTTCAATAAACTGTATCTTACTGAGAATGCAACTTGTGTTTTGTGGTAGTAATTAGTCCCTCCACAGATGCTACCGGTTGCTAGTCCTGAACGGAATCTCAAAGTTGATTACATAGTATTTTTTTTTTCCCTTTACAGCTACATTGTATGTAGTTAATGGAGTGCTTCTGCAGTTTTGAACTAAAATATAATTTACTCTCATTTTTCATGAGATTCATGAGCTTGGATGGTAATATTCCAGTTACTGAATGCTGAAGAAGATTTTCAATGCAGTACAAAAATAGAGAGGAGATGGTTAAATCCTTTTCGTTAGAAGATCTTATCTTTGTGAAGAAAGGGGATTCCGCGTCAATTGAGACTGAAGTTGAATCAGTCAAGAGAAGCTACTCCTCCAATTCAGGCATTGATCCACATGAAGCAAAATGCCATGTAAGCCAAATTTTATGTTCCATAGTTCCTTTAAACAGTGATCTTGCACAAGCATTGCATCTCAAGAGAAACTAAAAATTGGTAGTCACAAGGTTTCAATGCTAATAAATGGAGAAACCCTCAACTGTACCTATGTTTTACCATGCTTCATGTAGCTTTTTGCCTGAGGTGACATTATATAGGTCTTCATTAATTATTTTGTGAGCCATGAATAATTCCTGAAATCTTTGGTAATTCAACTCTATTGCTTGAGCATGTATATTAGTGAATTACTTTCTAGAGCGTTAGAAGAAATGGGACAGACCTAATACTTTACACTTGCTGCATATAGAGGATTTAAACATATGCCGTCAGAGGTAACTTTTTAATATTAAAATGTCAAACTCTTCTTCATTTCAGAAAACTTAGATTTGATTGGAAAAGATTTACTAGAATTAGAAATTAAGGAAAAACAATCCCCTTGAATGTAATATTTAGATGAAAAGGTATGTGAAAATATAGAGGTCAGGGCTAAAGCAAGTCAAGATGAGCGTTCAAAACAAGATTCATACATGACTGGTCCTCTTTGACTAGCAATTTCTATTGAACGCTAAACTTGCACCTGTTCAATCTCATAAGAAGCTAGTTGGATGAGCATAATTTTGTAGCCTATTTTCTACGAGGTCGTTGCTACATAATATTTATCTGCGGCTCTGAATCCAAGTTGATGTGCTAGCTCTTATGAGTTCTCTCTTTCTTATTGGTTCTACACTTTCAATCAGAAGACAGAAAAATTTATTTTGTAAGTGACTTCATGGCAGAGATATATAATCTGTTAGATCCGAGAAAAAATTCTCATGAAAATTTTGGTCATGTCATCATATGTTAGGTTGTTGCAATAGTTCCCCGTAGGAAGTTGCTGCAGGAGATTTCTTTATCTGATTTGTTTTACGTCTTAGGATCAAACATGTCTTTTTGGTTTTCCATGGTGGGAACTGGGAAGAAGGATATGCTGATAATTTAAATTCTATTGGATGATGGCCTAATGATCATAAGAAGTGTACAGGGAGAGCTGAAAAAAAAATTGTCCTACTCATGCAATTGGTCAATCTGGATTTGTGATTCTAGTGTTTAATAACGATACATACTCTCGTGGCTCAAGTCATTACTTAATTAAGCATCATGAAATTCATTTGGGAATGCAGAAGCTGCATATTTATCTTGAAGTAACTATTTATTGCTGAACAGGAGACTAATTCACTGTTACCAGAGGAAATGGTGCAACATCTAAAAGGAGGCATAGGGTCTCAAGGACAGGTTCTATACCCAATCACAACCATTCTTGCCTTTTCTTTGTTTCTTCTCTTCTTTTAGTACATGCACCTCTTTTCTTGGGCTGGGGTAAGAAATGCTTTAAATAGTAATGTAACTGGTTTTCCCAAACTATATAAAACTAGTAAAATGGTAGTGCTATACTTATCCGGTGCAGGCGGTTCATATTGAAGAGATCAGTGCACGGAATGCCAAGTATGTTGAGATCCCATGTATGCTTGCGGAGAGCATAAAGGCTTCACTTAGACGTATGGGAATTACTAGATTGTATAGCCACCAGGTGTCTCTATTTTATCTTGAAATGTATACAATACTTATCCAATTTTTGAATTTTATATATGTTTCTAACTGTCATATTATCGACAGGCTGAGTCCATTCAAGCTTCCCTTGCCGGGAAGAATGTGGTCGTGGCTATGATGACATCCAGTGGGAAGTCACTTTGTTACAATGTGCCAGTTTTGGAAGTATTATCTCAGAATCCACTAGCTTCAGCTCTGTATCTTTTCCCCACAAAGGTTTGTTTCCGTAATCTGCTTCTTACTGTTGCTGGTCTCACGGTGGTCTGATATGTGTTTCCTGAATTTCCTCATGAAAGTCACAGAGTTTGATTTCTTAATGCTTCATAGTTTTAGACTACCTTTAAATGAATAAACTGCGTGCAGGCACTAGCCCAAGATCAATTGAGAGCTTTGTCGGTTATGACCCACGGGCTTGATGATAGCTTAAATATGGGGATCTATGATGGGGACACTTCTCAGGAAGATCGACTATGGCTGCGTGATAATGCCAGATTGGTATTCAGTAAATTGTCTTATTCTGGGTTGGGTCTCTATGATTGCATAATCTTCTGTATGTTAATCTTTCATCAGATAATGTGCAGTTAATCACAAATCCAGATATGCTACATGTTTCAATCTTGCCATTCCATGGACAGTTCAGGCGAATTTTCTGCAATCTCCGGTAATTTTCTTTTTTCTTCATGTTTCACTATCACTTTTTGCATGACTTCTTGCTGCTTTTAAAGTGATCTGGTGAATTATACTCCTGAGTGGCTCTACAATCTATTTTATTTGTTCATTTTGTTTCAATTCTCATGGTTTATATTTTTTAATGGTTTTGTGATAGCAGTTATATCATTATTGATGAAGCTCACTCTTATAAAGGAGCATTTGGTTGTCGTGCTGCTCTTATTTTCAGAAGACTCCGGCGGCTTTGTTCTCATGGTAGATTTATTTTAGTTTATGCTTGTGGCTTATATTCTTTTCATGAGATGATTCTTGACATTCATAGTTAATTCCCATGCAGTTTATGGAAGCGGTCCTTCTTTTATATTTAGCACTGCTACATCTGCAAACCCCGGGGAGCACGCCAGGGTAATTTATCTCTTCATAAAATCTAGAAACCAGAATCAATTGTTACTTAATTTCTGGGCTTAGTATCTTTCATGTTTCTGTAGTCTTGATTGTCTGAATCAATTGTTGCTTAATTGTTACTTAAAATCTAGAAACCAGAATTGGCTTCTTCATAAAAACTACAGACCAGAATCAATTGTTACTTAAATTCTTGGCTTGGTATCTTTCATGTTTTTGTAGTCTTGATTGTCCCACGTTACTCAGGCTTTTATCTTTTTGCATATCTAAAGAGTGAAAGATCATCCAATTAAAAACTGTATTGCTTCGCATTGTATACGTATTTGTACATCTAGTGATGTGATATTACAGACAGCACTTATTGTTGAGAACTTTATTACATTATTGGATGTGATTCAATACATGCTGAATTCATAAAATGGAAGCTGCAATTAAACTCTTTATTTTAAACTATGATGCAGGAACTTGCCAGTATACCGACCATTGAGTTAATTGAAAATGATGGTAGCCCTTCTGGTTCAAAGATTTTTATGCTCTGGAATCCACCTTTATGCTTGAAAAGTGTGAGTTCCTTGCTTCTTGGTTCTCTTGTGCTTCCATTCAGACATTGTAATACTAAAAATTGTTAATACCTGCTGCAGATCTCTCCAAATTGTTGTAGGCTTGGAAAAGATCAAAGACTAGCAAGTCTTTTGATAAGAATGTGGTTACAGTTCGATCAAGGTAATGCGGTTCTAAATATATGTTGCTGGGAAAAGTCGGTCATGTATTTCTGTTGTATCTAAGTCTTCTTGTATTTATAGATCAAAGTAATTATAGGGTCTGTTACCATTCTTTCTTTATTTATCTTCCCCATATCATTTTTTGAAAGTGGGCTGGAGGGGCTCTTAATAAGCCTGACACGTGATGTTCTGGGACAAACTTGCATTGATAACACTCACAGTTCTAAGAGTGATAAGTGATGCCTGAAAGAAATATAATCTAATAATTTTTTATGCTTGAATAATCCTGGTACAAATAGGAATTTTTTCTTCTTTTCCTTCTCTTTTGCTATGTGTTTTCCTAGTTGTTATTGGATTTATCTTATATGTTTATTTCCTTTTCCTATACTAGGAATCAAAGTACTGAAATTAGGATCAGTTGTAACAAAGCCCAGGAGATTGTAAATACTAGTTTGGCTTCTTAATTCTATTTTTAATACGGCTGAGCCACAAACCAGTTTGCTGGCCTGCTTGGCTTGGCTTGGCTTGCAAAAATTGACAAGCTGAGCCTGAACCAAAAATTTTTGCTGAGCTGGCTGGGCTCAGCAAATTGCCAAGCCTACTTACAAACTCTTGTTTTTCAATTCAGAATGTGATCAAAAAGTAAAGAACCAAAACATCAGATGTTCCATTGAAAGCTTGATGACTGCTGAGGGTGGATATCCAAATATGGAAAAATATGGAACTGTAAATATATGATAAACACTGCTATTAGTTGGAAATACAGGGGCATAGAAATAAGGCAGTTTCAGTCATCAATAAGAATACATAAAATGAGTACATAACTGCTTCCACAAATGGATTGTGGTATCAAAGCTAGTGGAATCTGCATCCTTGACTGTAACTCAAAGAGCGCAAATTTCAAAAGATGCATTTGGTGAATCAGTATGGAGGTTATGTCCCTGTAGAAGGGAAATTCCAACTACTTTTGGGTTTGGTTGCACCAATGTCTGGTTCAATGTCTTAGCAGGTTTGGATTCTGAAACGTAATAGCATCTATACTTAAATCTTATGATAAAGCTGATGTTATCCCGGTCAACATGTGGGACTACAAGGAAGGTTGGTAGTCTGACTTAGTCTAAATAGACAGCATTGAGGTTCTCAGTGGTACATGGAAGGTCCTTCATGTTTCAGTAGCTTACTGATCTGGTCAAATGCCAAACTGAAATGGGAAAAAAAATGAATGTAGCAGAATAGTGTGGGAAGTTAAAAAGAGGATGTGGTGATAAGTTTGTCGTGTGATTACTTTCAAGGTAAAATGGAACTCATGACTTATAGAGGATCATATACAGATGCAGCATAAGAACAGTCAGAAAAGGTTTATTAGTATGTTAAGAATAAGCATCGTTTTTCTTTCTTTCTTTTTTTTTTTTTGTGGGGGTGGGGGGATGGGAAAAGAAAAGAAAAAAAACAAAATTTAAGGGAACATGAATAAACTACTTTTGGATGTGTTCAAAAGATGAAGTCCCTTTCATTAAATGAAGTAGTCAAATCATAACATTTTAAATGAGATATGATGAGTGCAGGATCATCTTAAAAGAACGGATTATGATGGTTTTGAATTTTGTTTTAGCTATTACAAGAAGGATGGAGGATGAGCAACATTTCTGAACTGTATTTTTCTTAACGATGGAGGATGAGCAACATTTCTGAACTGTATTTTTCTTAACTTTGTTAATGTTTTTGCTTCATTAGGTGCATTATCCATTTTTATAGTCAAATTTTCTGTGTGTCACTAGGAAGAAAACAATGTTTCACAAGGCAATTTTTATTTCACAGTCCTATTCTAGAGGTTTCGTACCTCTTTGCAGAAATGATTCAGCACGGGCTTCGCTGTATTACATTTTGCAAAACAAGAAAACTCTGTGAGCTTGTTCTATGCTACACGTATGTCAACATTTCCCATTTTTCACTTATTTCAAATATGTATCTTCGGATGAGCATTTAAATTTGATTTTTATCTCCTTGGTTCTATTAAGGCGTGAAATTCTTCAAGGAACTGCACCTCATCTAGTCAATTCAATATATGCTTACCGCGCAGGCTATATAGCCGAGGCCAGTTTATTCCTTTTGTCATTACTCTCAAGGAATATGCCAATATATCATTGTTAGGTAATGGATAAGACCTAAATTTGTTCTGTGGTAAATATTTTCCTTTCGTAATTTCAACATCTTAAATCTGTTTATTGTTTTCTTCTGTTGTCATTCACTAAATATCCCAATTTGTATTGTACCTATTGTCTAGACCCCCATTAGATGACTTTTTCTTGCTACTTTATATGCTTAACCATAATTTTGTGACAAAACATTGATCCCACTTTTTAGCCCATTTTCTAACAATTGTACTGCTTTTCTGGTCACTTTCGTGAACGTGAAGCTTAACATCTAAATGAATTGAAATATAGAAGAATGCTAAGACTCAGTCCCAATATCATGAAATTAGTTTGGACACACTAGTAATTATGAATGCACTTCATTTGTTAAATTCAAAGCATAGTAGTGCTCCATGTTCCCTGCAATTGCGAAAGCAGGCATGAACAGGTTTTCACATTCTTACTTCTTCTTGGGGACAGAATAGGAGAAGAATTGAGAGTGACTTATTCAACGGTAGCATACACGGAATTGCTGCCACAAACGCCCTAGAGTTGGGCATTGATGTTGGAAACATTGATGTTACCCTGCATCTTGGATTTGCTGGCAGCATAGCCAGGTATAATCTATGTTTCATTTTTATTTTTATTTTTTCAGTTCTGTAACGTTTTGCTGTCTTTTTCTAACTTCTGTTACTTCATTTGCATTTAGCCTTTGGCAACAAGCGGGAAGATCAGGCAGGCGGGAAAAGCCATCACTTTCTATATATGTCGCATTTGAAAGGCCTTTAGATCAATACTTCATGAAGTTTCCTCAGAAACTCTTCAGGGGGCAGATTGAGTGTTGTCATATTGATGCTAATAATGAAAAGGTTGCTATGATTTTTAGTGATTATTAATCTCTCATCTGTGGATTTGGTCTCAGACTTTGGTGTTTCTTTTCTGTGTAGGTACTTGAACAGCACCTTGTTTGTTCTTCTGTCGAGCACCCACTGAGTTTGCTTTATGATGCAAAGTATTTTGGTCCACACCTAGAAAGTGCCATACATTCACTTAAAATTAAAGGATACCTGGGTACCGATCCTTCACGTGATTGCAGTGCTAGAATATGGAGTTATATTGGGCATGAGGTAATTTATATCGTTGACTACCGTCATGATTCTGCTAGTCATTTATATTATAAATCATAAGTTACACTTCCGAATAGGTTACTATTTTGTCTCTTGCTCCTTTTAGGCATTTAACAATACTCTCATTACATAATTCTATCCCTTTATTTGTTTAAAAATAAAATGAAATACATCTAATAATGATTTCTGAATATATAAATAGATAAATCTTGCTTTGGGTTATTATACTCGGTGGTATCTCTACATCTCAAACGTTTTTTCCCCCTAGAAATGTCCATCAAGTGCTGTTAGTATCCGTGCCATAGAAACTGAGTGGTATAAAGTAATTGGTCAGATGAAGAATGAAGCCCTTGAAGAAATTGAGGAGAGCAGGGCTTTCTTTCAGGTAATTAGGTTGCTGTAAAAGTAACAGAAACAACTAATTGGATTACATTTATGCTCAAACTTTTAGCACAGCTGCTTCCAATATTAAGTTCGCCTTCAGTTAGTGTTTGTTCTTCACCTTTTTATGCGTATTAAAAGTAAATATTTATCTTTCAGTTGTTTGTAGTATATGATTCAACTGATCCTGCCGGTTTATGAAGGTGCCGTATATATGAATCAAGGGAAAACCTATCTTGTAAAGCATTTGGATTTATCTGGTAAAATTGCTTGGTGTCAGGAAGCTGATCTGAAGTACTACACTAAAACTCGTGATTACACAGATGTTCATGTGATTGGCAGCCATATTGTATGTCATGAACTCAATTTTATTTATCTTTTTGTCTCTCTATGCACCTGTGTTGCACTTTTTATTCAAAGCATTTCTGGACTTCAATCATGTAATGTATCTGCCATGAAATGGATGTTACATATCTTACATCGTAATTTAGTAACGCTACTTCTTTTTTTTTTTTTTTTTTTAATCAAGTATCTCCTAGCTCAGTAAGAATGGGTTCCTTCTAGGACTAGCATTGCCATACTGAAGTTCCCACTGCAGTTAAACTTCTTGACAATGATGTATGGCTTATATAGCTTTTCATATGCTCAGGCTTCCATCTGAGAGATTTCATCCATCCTGTGATATGTATGTAATATGGCTTAATTAGGTAGCATAGAATTGAACGAACCAGAAAAGATACCTTTTTTACTGGACAAGATTTTTAGATTATGAGAAGAGGTTGAGGCACAAGCTCACAAAATGTAGTATATTTGCATGTTGGATTTTATATATAACTGCCTGTATTTCTGAAACTGTAAGCGTGATAATATAAGATGACATACGTTCAGTGATTTAGTAATCACATGCTCAAAATGGAAAATAATTGTGTTCACAAATAAATACATTGTTAGATCATCCAGGAACGAGTTTTAGTTTTTGAGATGTTTTAATTTCTTTCATGTTTTTGAATGCCTATTTTATGGTAAAGAAGAATTAGACCTTAATCTTGCCTTTCAACTATATCCTTAGATTCAATATTTTGTTAGAAGGCCTTATGCCCGTACTGTAGTTCAACTTGCGGTCCTACCTTGTTGACTTTACTACTTTGGAAGAATATTCTAACCTATCCTTTTTCCCTGTGATTGTTTAGGCTTATCCAGTGAGGATTACCCACGACCGATTTCCGAGAACATTATCCCAGGTACATAATTGCAAGGTAACAACTACTTGGTTTGGTTTCCGTCGCATATGGAGAAGAAGCAACCAAGTTTTTGATACCGTTGAGCTGTCACTTCCCGATTATTCCTATGAATCACAGGTGAACACAACTGTGGATTGTCATTTTTCTTAAAAGAGTTTTCTATTGATACTGTTTTGTATTGTTTTGCTTTGGGTTAATAATTCAACTTTCATTTTTATAATTTCTCTTTAACATTATGTCCCAGTAGGCTGTTTGGATTCGTGTTCCGCAATCAGTTAAAACAACTGTTGAGAATTTAAGTTATTCATTTCGTGGTGGTTTACATGCTGCCGGGCATGCTCTTCTTAATGTAGTTCCTCTGTGAGTCCACCTTTGCTTTGTTCAGCCTAATATTGAGATCCTCCTTCTCTTTCTCGATCCTGGATATAGTAGCCTGAAGATTTTTAACTCTCTTACACAGAGTACCAGTTTTATCCAACATTTCTTGAATCCTCCCCAGATCTTCACTTGTCATTTCTTCATTCTTGAGGCCATAAGCCATCAAACTGTGGTCCAAGTACTTATCGTACCAACCTTTCAGCCATGCTTTGTATTTTTTCCAGATTTTGTCAACCTCGACTAAGACATTGGTTGAAGAAAGCTTGGCTGCAAAGGGGTTGTTGGTTAGATCTCAAAAGCTGCCATTTCTCTATGTTCAGTCCTTGCCTTTTTTGTGGACTGTTCTTCCTCCTAAGTATTGGGCGTTCGTTTCTTTGAGTGATCCATCTGAATGTCTGATACAGAAGAATCGTCAATGGCTGCATCCAGTTGAGTTTCCAGACTCACCAAGAAACTTTTACCTACACAAGAAAAAGATAGTAACCAAATCACCTGAGCTAAAAAATAGGTATAATACCAAAGACAAACAAACAATTTAAGGGAACAGGATATGTTGACTGAATGTATTGCAATTCTAAAAGATACAGCACAAATTTAAGTAGAAAAATTCGAAGGAAAGGGGGCTTAGGCCTCAGCACCATTAGCTATTGATTGGTACTCAGCATTTCTCAAAGCATCTCCTCGTGCACTTACTCCAGCCACTTTGTATGCTTCAAGTTCTGAAAACCAAGGTTGGAGTTTAATTTGGTGGGCAGTCAATTCCAGTGACTTTGTTGCTGTGAAGCATGAACCCCACCTTGGACGCTTCTCTGTTAGTGTCAATAGCTGCCTCAACTCCCTTATTGTAGAAGGAGCATAACATTTCATTGTAATCAGCTGATTGTATGTAGTTTTCAAAAATCTCCCTAAAAAGAGAATCCTCATTGAGAACCCTCTCAATATGAAACTTATGATCTTCAAAGTTATGCTCATAAAGTTTCTTCAACTCATTTTCCTTGTTTTTTAATTCACATCTTAGTGTGATCTCAAAGTCGTCTGCATTCATCACTTTGCTCTCAAGCTCTTTCTTCTCCTTCTCAAGACTAGATATAATACCATCAAGAGTCTCCACTTTCTTGTTTAGAGAACGGATCATATCCAACAGGTTTAGGACCCTATGCTGAGCTTCACTGGCAGACAATGCACTCTTGATGACAGTCTCCAGCAGGTTCTCAGTTTGCAGTGTCTCTACATGCTCCATATCAAACACTGATATGTTTTTACCTGCTGAAGAAAAAAACCATGAAAACTCTACATCTCCACAATGTGTATGCGTATGAACACTCTAAACTAGAGATCACAACCATACTTACCTCTCAAAGAGTTAATATGTGCTGCATTGTGTCTTTCCCTGATCAATTGGCCAAATTCCTCTGCTCTGACTGAATAGTTAGGAGGGATTGAAGGTAATCATGGACTTTCTCTTTGATCTCGTATTTGGCTGATCAATCATAAACAACGGAACCACGCAAAAGAATAGAGCTATTTTCAGTTTTCTGGTCACGTGAACAATAATGCAAACAGCATATATTCAATGCAAAATGGATATGAGAAAAACAGAAAATCTTCCGATTTTTAGAATCTGGGTTGTTTACCTTCTCGCAACTCTGTGACGCGCCTGTAGGTGAAATCAGGGTCGCAATCGTAAACCACGGAATGTTCTTCCCAATTTAAAAGATGACACTTTCGATGGGAAGAATCAGAAGGGGAAGAACCGCGGTAACAAGGGGAAGAACCAGGCGAACAAGGGGAACTGGGGAAACCAGGGGAAGGGGGAACAAGGGTTGTAATACTCAGTCACTCATCTTCTCTGCTATCTAACACGACTTTGCTTGCTGAGAGAAGAGATGGAGTCCATAATCACCGAATAAAGACCCTTTTGTACGTTTCAGTTGTGGGATTGGCAGGCCGGATCCATGGTCAACTGGGCTCAGGCCAGGGTTCAGAAAACGGACCATTATAGTGATTTTTGTTTTTATAATTAAATTTTTATAATTATTACTAAGTTTAAAAATAGAGCCAAAAACCAAAGGTGATCCTAATTTTCTCACATGTAATTTGCTGACATGAATTCCCATAGGAGCTTCAAGTTAAACATATAAAATTAGTGTTAGACCATAAATAGATCTAGAAATCAAATCGTAGCAGGCCGCAAAAAAAGAAAAAAAAGCCATGTTCTTAAAGATATGGAAACACTAAAGAACAAATCAAAATGCTCCTCGATCTTCTAGTGTTCCTCATCACCATTACCACCACAACCATATCCAATAAGATTATACTGTAATGCCTGTTCAAGCCCGTCACTACTGACAATTGTCATATTTATCAATTTGTGTTTTAAATCTCTTCTTTCAAAATTTTTAGGAGATGAGGGTCGAATTATATCTGAAGAATTAATGAACTTGTTAATGGTGACAAGTCAAACAAAATTCATTGATTCTAGTGCTTCAAAAGTATCAAATTATAATCGGAAGAAGAGATTTTTTTTTTTTTTTTTTTTGGTGGGGGAGGGGGTGTGGGGTGTTTCAATGAATGTTTGAAGTGGAGGGAAGGAATGATTAATCACATTTATTTCTTCAATAATAAATAAGTTTGGCATCAATCAGTCTATTTGTTGTAAGGGCCTTATAATTTTTTTTTTAATAAAAAAAGGTCAATTCACTATTTATATTACTTTTCCCTAATCACATAATACATAGGGATAAGATGGTATAACCATCCCATTTTGTAAAAGATTTTGTAAACATATCTCTAAACAATATTTTCCTCTTGGATTTGGTTGGTCAATAACATCACGAATAGTTTTGTCGGTTGTATCATTTGACAATCTTCATTATATGCATGAAAGTTTACATGTTTTTATATATGAATTCTAGACCATTTCTATTGTATAGATATTCATTTTAAATGTTCTCTGTTGAGATTATTGATCTAATTTTTAGATTCTTTACCTATAATATTTTTATAATTATTTGTGTATCCCGTTAAATAAAATTTCCACTTTAAATTGACAATGTTTCATATATGATTGTTATAGTAAGAATTACTGCATTATTACAAGACAATTAACTTAAGAAACTGTCACGCCCCCTCTAATTTTACAGTATTCTCAAGTATTTTATATTATTAGCAAATTCCGTAGCGGAAGCTTTAATACAAATAGTGGGGAGGGGACGAACAAGACAAACAAATAGCTTTTGACTTGATAAGGCTAATTACTTAAACTAACAAGTTGATATATTTTAAAGAATCCTTAAAACTTGGTTTTTAATAAAATACAAAGAACACAAAAAGTTATATTAATAGATATATTTCAAAGCAAACAAAATTAAGTTAACCAAGACAAATTATTGGAAAACTATTATATTAAAAAGTAAGTTTCCAGTTGATAGACATACATTTATATATGTGGACATACTTATTAACACAAAAGGTATTAAATTCATAATTACTTTCGTAGTTACTTCAAAGACATATTGTCACTACATGCACAACTCTACTCCCATTCTGGAGCATGTTTAAACACCTCGCTTGCCCTACTTTTCAAATGCTATATCTTCAATCGTCTACAAAAATTGTAGAAAATAGGGAGTGAATACGAAGTACTCAGTGAGTAACAAAATCCTTAGATTCACCATTCAATTTAAAAATTTATTTCCAAGAAGATCATTGAATGCATAAAGCTTTTCAATGCACAAGAGGGCCCTATCACTAGTTAAACTACTACTCGTAGTGCGCGCAAGAGTCATATCAATTAAATCAATTCAATCATGGCCATGTTCAACTAAGTTGATCCACAATGAACCCCGGTTGACCCTTACAGAAGTTCCAATTCAAGGCACCCTTACCGAAGTTCCAATTCAAGGCAAACACCACACTAATCTTCCCTATCCCGAGATTATTGAATAGATCATAATATGGGAAACAATTTAAGACAATTCAATACAAGACGAGTAGAGCAACTAGTGATTCAAATACAATAAATCAATCTTTCTTTTCAATACATCAAATCAATGTTTGTCTCATAGAATACTTCAATTAAAACCATGTTTATCGTATCAAAACATCATAAATGCAAAAACGGAATCAAAGTATTAGTTACTCACCTTTTTAACTTTATTTTTCTAAAGATTCTTTGAGTTGATCAAAGTGTTACTTCAAGTTCGTTTTCTTCTATTTATATGAAGAGGAGCCTTATCTAAATGTAAAACTAAAGGTTTGGAAGTTTTTAGGGGTTGTTCTTCTCCCTTTATTATTTTTGGACGAATTTTCGCTCTTTTATACATTTAAAGGCTTGGTACTTATCAAGATGTGGGACAATTGGCATATATATATATATATATATATATGGATGTAGGGATATGGAGAGGGTTAGGAAGGAGAGAGAGGGTCGGTTGGGAGTTTGAGAGATCCACCTTCCTCCTCCCGCTATTTATACTTGTGAAAAATATCTAAGTTTAGTTGTTTTTAATTAATCTTTGAAATCAGCCAATCAATACACGACACGTGGCGCGTTGTGGCGTCATACACTTGGTGGGAAATTACTCGAGCAGTCCTTATACTTTGAGTTATCTTGTGATTAAGTCATAAAGTTTTGATTTTCGTTACTTGAGCCCTTTCACTTACTAGAGTTTTACAATTAGGTTATCAATTTTCAAAATATTAACTAATAACCACATTACTTACTTCTAGGTGTCCTTGAGTCACAATTCTTTGAATTCTTGTGACATTTTGAATGGCTATTCGATCATTGTTAAGATAATATTTACATTATCAATAGCAAATTTATGTGGTTATACAATCAATATCAATACATTCTCAATAACCGCATTCTAATTCCAATTCATTGTCCAAGTATCAATCATGTTGTCAATAATCATATTCTAGTTCTTGTCATTTATGTGCATAACATTCTTGCAATACTTTAAATACAATTACATTGTTACGTTTCAATTTTTGTCATTCAATTGAGTGACAACTCTCAATTTTGTAATTCGATACAATTATATTGTAACATTCTTTTCCTTGGTATTCATCCGAGTGCCAAGTCTTGTAATTTTACCATTGATGCGAGTCAATTTGATCACTTTGTCATGATCTTATAACCCTTCAATTGATGCAAATGCAAATAACTCTTTTATCATTATCGAAATGACGATTATATTGCATAATTTGTTTATATGATTTTACAGAATGTTACATAAACACACTCAATATTTTCCACTGGTAAATGCCAAGATCCACATTTAAACTCTATACAATGTGATTTGTTTGGAATTAACATGTTTATCGATCATAGATAAATTTTGTAACTTCTAAAAGGAAAAAGAAAAATCATTTCAAAAAAAAAAAGAAAAAGAAAAAAGAAAGATTTTATGAATTTTATAAATCTTTATTTTCTTTCCCCTTTTTTTTTATTTGGTTCATGCTTTAATTTTGTGTTATTGTCAAGTGTGTACAATCATTGAGAGTAGCAAATGATTAATCAACATAAATTGAAGCAATAATTATAAGGGCATACACATCGTTTTACTCAAGATGGAAAATTATATATGTATTTATTTATTTATTTATTTGATGAGAAAGATAGAAAATTATATTGATACTATACTTTTTTTATATATACACCATCGTTTTAAAATTATTGTTTATGAACTTTAATTAATCATTTATTTACATCTTTAACATTTTTATTGCCTTTTTTTGGGCAACTTGCTACCAATTATTATTATTATTATTATTATTATTATTATTATTATTATTATTATTATTATTATTATTCTTATTGTTGTTGTTGTTGTTGTTACTTGAAAAAAAAGATTTTTCGTTAAATTATTAGCGAAATTTTGGAAACGAGGAAAAATTAAGGCTGTGTTCTTTTCGTGATTTAGTTTTCTATTTTTGAGTTTTCAATTCATTTTCAATTTTTTTGTTTTGAGTGCTTGTGTTCAAATTTCTGAAAATGGGTTTACTTTGTTATTTTGGAAAGCCGTTTTAAGAGACCCAAAACTGGAAAACATGTTCGTTTTGATATTTTGAGAATTTATTTGCTTGTTAAGTAAATTAAATTATTTTGTTCTTTCATTAAAAGAATTTATTTTTTTTTCAATGTATCATTACCAATATTAAAATATGAAAGTTTGCTATACTTTGTTATGAGGAAAAGGAAATACAAAAAAATAATAAAATAAATAATAATAAAAAAATAAACTAACTTTAGAAGAATATGATACATGAATAAAATTAGAGGAGGGACTAAGGGTTCCAAAATTAGAGGAGAGAGAAATTAGAATTCCCAAAATAAAGTGTTTTCTTTGTTTTTAATTAAATACCTGTTTTGCTTAAAAACTCTTAAAACGACTTTTTATCATTTTCTGTTTTCTTTGTTAAAAAATTTCTTGTTTTTGAAAATTTGTTTTTTAAAATATGAAAATAAACGCGTTTTTAGTGTTTTAAAAAACTGAAAACTAAAAACGGTGTCAAAACAGTAAAGAGAACATGCCCTAAGTAATTAGACTTAACTATTTTTTATCTTTTAATTTATTTAAAATACATAAAGGACTTCTAATAAATTTTTTGAACAAAAGTTCTTTTTGAATGTAAGATACGCTAGTTTTATTTAATTTAATTTTATTTTTTAAAGCCACACAAATGTAAGGTCTATGATATGCTAGTTAATTAATGTAAGGTCTATGATAAAAACGTGGAAGAAAAATTTAAGAACACAAATGTAATAATTAGAAAATATATTGATGAAATATAATAATACAATTTAAATGTGGTGTAATGTAAATCACTACTCCTATAAAAGTGCAAGCATCGTCAAAAATATCGCCTGATTTCCGAAAATACCCCTGAAATCACTACTGTAAAAGTACCAACATCGTCAAAAATATCGCCTGATTTCCGAAAATACCCCTGAAATTATCTGCCCTTGTGTTTTGTTCTCTTGCCAGAGAATCTTCACCTCACTTCTCGATACTTCTTATCACACACAAGCACGTACTCTCTCTCTCTCTAGCTGAACTGCTCTCTTTCATCTCTCGCCTAATTCCTTATCACACACAGGCGATTTGTGTTTCTCTCTCTCTCAGCTGCCTTGTTCATCAAATCGATTGCTCATCCGGTCAATTAAAGCGTTTGTGGTCAGAATTTGGCTAGTTAGAAGGAGATTAGTCGCACCCAGGAGCTCTGACGAAGGTCCTCCGCTTCAGCCACACCACGAAGAAGCCATCGAGAAAAAGGAAGTTACATCTGTGGTTTCCGGTTGTGTCCATGAACGAAAGAAGCAGCTAAGATTTCAGGTTGCGCTTTTTCCCCCTATGTGTAACTTTATTCATTAATTGACATTCGATTGAGTATTGAGTTTACCCCCTTTTTGGGCTCGGGATTTTCAGAAAATGAGATGACTAGAGAAGTTCAAGAGGTGAGTAAAGAGAAAGCTGAGAAAGCAGCTTTAATAAGCAGGTGAAAACTTTAGCTTATTGTTTCTATCTTTTAGTTATTTTTATTTCTTTTTTACTGTTTAATCAGGTAAATAAGTTATTTTTATTTGTTTAAAGTTCTTGAGTCTGAGTGTCGTCTTTAAGACAATTATCATCCTTTGGAAAATGAATAGGAGCTTATACAACTAAGGATTTTGATTCCATAAGCAAATGAATTACTCTGCGACCCGTTGATTTTGAATTGGAGCTATCTCTTGAATTAAGTTATTTGAGCTAGATATAATATAACTGGAATTTTGGGTGAAGACTGACGAGTGAGTTTGTTTACCACTCTATAAATCTTAGGTGGCCATTTTTATCTCCTGAATTGAATTGCAATGATATTATTTTTATGTCCCTCTTTCTCTTGTAATTTTTACTAATCGCAATAGAACTTCTCACGTGTTTCATTGTGATGATTTCATCACCTTAAAGAATTATAAGTCAACCCTTTTTCAGTTTTAGTTGAAAGTTTTAAACTGATGCACAAGTTGCTCTTTCCTATTGATTCACATGTTTGATTGATTATATTTATTACAAGGGATAAATTCTGGTGCTATGATATTTTTTTTTAAAATTATGTTTTGTTATTAGAGGAATGTGAATTACTATAATTGATTTATTACTTTTACAATATATATGATTTTGTGAGTTACGGAATATGATTTATTTGGATTCTTCATATATTTTCTAATTAATTTATTACTTCTATAATAGTTGTATTGCTACAAATGGTCAAGGTTTTTCCCCCTTTTTAAATATCTTTTCCCTTTTTTTTTGGGTGGGATTCTTCTTTTGTATAGTTTCTGATTATATCTTTAAGGGCATGTCAACCTAGAAAAGATGCAATTTTTATTTATTTTCATCGTTATTGTTATTGTTATCTCTACCCTTTAAAAGTGTGGCCTCATGTGGGATGTCGTCAAAAAAATCGCCAGCTTACCAAAAGTGTCCCTGAAATATTTTTGTGGTTCCAAAAGTGCCCATGATCAAACGTTTCTGCCCCATTTCGCTTCCAGAATGCTGTTTCTTCTCTGCCTCAATTCCTCTCTTCTATTCCTTGTTGGCTTCGTCTTCGCTTCTCTCTGTTCTTGTGTTACGAATCTTCAATCATCGGGATATACCTAGGGAAGCAGTGCAAATAGACAGAAGGATTCTCATCTCTTCTAATCATGATTTCCAAAACTAATGAACGCCTTATTTTTTTTGCTTTACTGATGTTGTTCGGTGTTGTGCCAGAGATCGAAATGGTCAATTATTTCCTTCCTTATTTTCTTAAGGGTTCAAGGATTGAAGGCAATGGTTTGATTTCAGCAACTTGAAGTCTAAGATTCTTAAATTTATTGAGAATTTAATAAATATGCCTATGCTACTTTTCTTTTTCCTGTGGTTGTTCTTCTAAAAACGATATTAAATTTTGGAAGTTAGTTTGAAATTTTGTTATGCAAGTTCTTATTTTTATAAAGGTTGCGTCTTTATTATTTTAGGGCATCACAATCTAACA
>CAVNYN010223689.1:0-40804 GCA_963692815.1 Nyctanthes arbor-tristis | reverse complement strand
CTTTGTCAGTTTGTTGCATTAATTGGCAAATGAGTAATCTAATCTTCGATGGAGCACAAGTGCTGAAACTCTGTTACTATTTTTTTGTATCCATTTGTCCCACACTATCCAAGCCAAACACCCACTCTCAAGAGACTTCAACCATGGATTTAATTTTTTATACACTCATGGTTCGGCGGGTTAGGTGCTACTCTACTATATTAAGCGGGAAAAAGAAATCTAAGTATTCTGTTTAATCAAAATTCTTTTTAGATAGTGGAACCAAAGTGCAAGGCTGTTCCCTCTAATGCAACACCAATCCACTCCCTACTTGACCTTTCAAATTCCCTAATCATTCCCATTAAAAATAGAGAGAATATAAGCAAAAAATATTTATTTTAGTAGATCACCTTATTAATCTTTCCAAGACATAAAGAAGTTATATAAAAACATCTACTAGCATTATGAAAATTCATGCACTGTGGAGTTTTCTTATAAAGTTCTACACAGAACATAAGAGGAAAAGTAGATAATGAGAGAATTTGGATGGAGAAATTCATAAGATTCCATGAAAACCCCTGGAAGGCCAAACTATCCATATGATCACAATCCCTTGCTCCAGTTGCTTAAGCTACTGGATGAATCAGGCTGTCTTCCACCTGCTATGAAACAGATAGTTATTTCCTTTGCTTCCCTGAATCACCAGGTTGTTGAGTCTTCTGTATATTTAGAAAAGACCGCTTGGGAACAACCCCTAACACTAAGGTTAGCTTTTCCTTCTCAAGAACCAAGGCTCCCCAATAAGCTATTAGCTAGCAGCCTAGCACAAGCATACGCGAGTAGTTAGTACAAGGATATAAATTAACCTTGTCTTGAGAGCACAAGCCTATCTGACTAAGACGAGCCTACAAAGAAGTCGCAGTGGCACACTTCATTCGTCTAAGGTGGACTCGTGGAGCAGAAAAAACGGATTAGGAATATACCAGTTCTAAGCAGACTCGTGGAGTTGCATCTCAGATTATCTTGACTAATTGAAAAATTCTACTCAATTTTACATCTAGAATTTCCATTTAAAGAAAAAAAACTCCACCTTTTGAATTTAGCCCTAACAATTAAACAAAATACTAACTTATTCTTCCATTCAGCTTCTTAGTATGAGGTGTATCTTAACATGCTTCCATCACTAATTTTCCCCACCATTCTAGTATAAAAATTGTCTTAGCTCCAGCAATAAGAACAGTGTGTTCAGCAAAAGCAAAACGGTTGGACCAGAACTCAAAAATTTTGTACAGCTTAAACTATATATGCACAAAAATTATGAACAACATTAGGACCTATCTGCAAATGCCATATTTGCCATGGAACATCATTACCTTAGATTACAACAGAATCATAACAGAGAAAAATATAGAGAAAAGAAGGGGTTGGGGGGGGCGCAAGAAGTATACCTTGTAAGTCCATGTACTTGACGACAAGTCTACAGTTGCATTTTTCATTCCCTCAATTCTGACCTGAGTTGGACCTGCTCCAATCCATTCATAAAATGATCCTGCATTCTATTAACCAGGAAGAGGTTTAATAAAATGTAATCTATATAAATTCATCAACCTATAGAACTTGAAAATGCGTTCAGAAAGTATTTCTTTTGACATGTAAAAACATATCTTATTGAAATTTGTTGACAAGGGAATGCGTGAGTTCACCTAGTGTACATGAATAATTTGTTAACTAGACAAGCAACTGATTTTCTTATGATACATGTTATGTATATTTGATTTAGCTTAACGGAAGTTCTCTTGCTCAAATGGAATACTGATGAAGAATTCATTTAGGCGATGCCAAAAAAACTAATAGCAAAGACCCCACCAACAACCCTCCTTCCCACCAACAAAAAAAACCAAGTGGCTCAAGTCCAGTTCTTTATTTTTTATTAATGACACCACGCCAAGTGAGGCAGACACCAAATGGGATGTTTAATTCTCATTATTATTTTAAATTTGATGCGCAAATTATAATGAGGCAAAATGAGTGGGTGAGATTTACTAGGTATTTCAAATGTGTTGTTGTAATTGAGTAGTTGACAAATCAGGTGGTAAGTAAGATTATAATGGGAAAAAAGAATGAAATTCAAGCAACTGAAATGTGGAAATGCTGGTGAAAATTTGTGACTGACAAAACAGAGATAAGGATTCACCTGTAGGCCCACTGTCATGCTTAATAGCGCAATTTCATTCTTTCCCACCTTGAGTGATATGGGACTTCTAAGCGTAAAGAGAGAAACTGTTCCATTTCCTGATGCACTACCTGAAGAGAACAAACTCATTAGACGCTTGAGGATAACATTGGCACCATGAAAGAATAATATATGCTCAGGGTCTAAAAGACTGCAACAGCTAATAACTCCAACTGTATGTTAAAGGTAGTATAAACCAAGAAATAGAAGAATGGCAAATGACCTTGTAGCTTCTGATTCACAAAAGCATGCAAAGCATGACCCTTTGATTCCACAATAAGCACTGAATTGCTTCCGTTATTGGTGAACCCCATACTCTCATCAACACGTAAACTGTCATTGAAGCAAATTTGTGAAAATTTAGAGTTAGCCTTATAGTTTCTGCAAGCTAACACTGAACATACGTGGGATGTGTACTGTGTAGGAATTTTGCAATAATTTTCTATAACCATCGAAAAGGGGGGAAATGAAAAGGAAAAAGAACTGGTCAAAAGACCAAAATCCACTTAACTTCCATAGTAATGAATTTTTATTTCTTTGGAGATTCATTTTTTCCCTTTTTAAGTTTCTTGGGGATCTAAAAAAGACATATTTTTTTAATTCTAACGGCAGAATAAACAAATAAAATTGTCTCAAACATTTCGTGAAACTTGAAACTTGATAGTGAAAATGTTTGATTCTCCCATCCTAAATCACTCATAAAAAATAAGGACCATTTTTGCAATTAGAAAAGCTCTTGCAACCCATATTCTCCTATGGCATTGACAAATGGCCAGCAAAATGATTTATGGCAAGTGTGTTACTGTTTATGTTGTTTTCCTATACAACTCTTTATCTCCAACGAACACATTGCTAATTTATAGCAGGATTAACCTGTGAAACATAGATCTCTTTTAATGAAGCAATAAACCCTGACAGGCCCCACATTGGACGGGGATATAAATTCCCTTCCTAGCAGGTTGGCAGGCCCAATTTAAAGAGAATATAATAAAATAAGAAAACATAAAAAATAAATGAAAAAACTAATTAAAGATAAACGGAGAAACAAAAGTGACGGGTCCTTCTGCCCCCCAAGCTCAACCCCAACTGCAAATTACATAAGGGAAAATATCTAGGCCAGAACCCAATGGGATCACTAATTTCTTTTGAACATTCAGACAGCTAGATAACATGCATTATGTTAATATGTGCAAGATGAGCAATCAAATTACTGGAGCTCAACAAAGAAAGTACTTATAAAAAATGAAAGTACAGCAAATGGATACAGGTGAGTAATTCCATAAAAGTGAAACCACATAAACTGTCTAAACAAGTAGGATCACTTTAAACTAGCCCTTCACAGATTGTGCTTAATAATCTTTTTATTTTTAAATTAAAACCGATAACTGCATATGGGACATCAGAAAGATCAGACCTTAGAAACTTTGCAAGAACCTACTTCTCATAAATATACCAATCTACAATTTCCTTTTCCTCTTCAACAGATCAAATTCGAAATACTGCCAATTCAAGATTTATGAGTTCAAATTGCAACTTCCAAACTGACTCATGTATGGTTGCAATATATGAGATCAAGATGTTTGAATAAATTACTGAATGTTTTGTTTATAATCACTTGAACTCTGAAAGTAACTATTACCTCGTTGTATACCAGAGATAGTCTGTGGTATCTTTTGTAGTGTTAATATGATCTACCAATCCACTTTTACTGAAGTCAGCATCAGCCCATATCCCAGCTTTCTCAACAAACACATCCCACTGAAGACCTTTTAAGTCTTTATTAGGGGAATTAGTTGATGATTGCAAATCTGTTGGTATCATCTCAACAGTGGAAGTTTGAGAACCAACCTGTCTAAGTGGCAAGGAATAAGATATACTGAGGATCAAATATAACAATAACTGGATAAGAAAAAGAACAAATCAAGAAACTGTATGAAAGAAATTTTTAAGAAATGCTCGGTAACCTTTCACTCACTTCTTCTACTATTTTTTTATGATGATTCTTCTTGTAGATTTCCATGAACAAGAACTAATGCGCAATTTGAATAACATTTCTACATTAAAGAATGTTCTAAGTATAACTGAAATTGTAATTCTTTTCATCCAAATTTAATCAAAAGGTTTATTTATAATGCTTGAATGAGACTAAATCCCTAGCAATTTGAGACACATTAACCTTCACTTACAAGTTTCTAAAATATTCTGTACAATCTATGAGATGTAACTAATGTTGAACTATTAAACATTACCTTTGCCGTGTTGAATACTACATTTTTGCAGTCCAGTAGAATGCTAACAGACCATGCGGGCAAGTGATATGACATATTTCGGAACTCCACCAATTTGTCATTTTTATCATCCATGTTAGAGATGAAGGCAGCGCAAGCTCCTGATGCATCTTCATAAACATCAGCCTAAAGAAGTATGGCTATTGAGTAAATGCTTGACAATACTACAAAGAACTGGCAGAAAATCCACTAGGCAACAGCAAAATTGTAACAGAAATTGTTTTGTAGGAACATGAAGCACCAAAGGATGCTGGAGAAATAAGTAAGCTGGTTGTTTTCAAAGTAATAATTAAACAGGACATTAAACCCAGTATAGCCCCTTCACCACCAATTTTAGTGACTGGATGGCTAAGCTTTTGCCAGAAATCAATGAAGCTCGAAGGTGAGTGGTAGGCTGTAGGCACAACTAAAATTTACCATCCATTAATCTTTTAGATGATTTAATCATCCAATGAGGAGAATAATTTTTTAAAGCTCCTACAAATTCAAATTTACTCCACTCTTTAGCAAATATAGCTTCAAATTCTCATTATAACATGCAGATTAATTGGAAGATTGATTCCAACAGGAAGATATGTGCTTTTCCATTCCACCTAACATTGTAACTCTATAAAAGGAAACCGTTATTTAGATATCGGT
Organism: Nyctanthes arbor-tristis; assembly: GCA_963692815.1. Taxonomy (NCBI): domain Eukaryota; kingdom Viridiplantae; phylum Streptophyta; class Magnoliopsida; order Lamiales; family Oleaceae; genus Nyctanthes; species Nyctanthes arbor-tristis. The sequence goes on along the minus strand of CAVNYN010223689.1, from coordinate 35,665 downwards.
ATTTAATCATTCATCATTGTTGAATAATATAGAACAATAGGCTAACGAACATCCAACAGAGCATTTAAAGTCATTGGTGATGTTATTTTGAGCTGGAATGACCCAAACTTTACACCATTAACCATTCAGCTTGCATGGACAGACACTTCTAAAAAGGCTGCATGTTCGTGTTGGCAACTTATCTGTCATGTCAAATACCTACATTCCCTGGTCACTCCATGATTAGGTTTGAGAAGGCACACACTTCAAATTTCTAAACACTAAAGTGATACTTAAAGGGTGTGCTGCGAGCAATTTGATATCAATATGTCATGTCCTATATGAAAAAGTACAAAACAAAAATATAACATATGACTTCTCATTTTTAAACATCAGTGAATTCAAATGTGTCCCCTACTTTTCCGTCTCCTACTTTTTTGAAAAATCACATGTCAATGTGTCTGAGTCATGTCATGTCCAACCCTCATGTCCGTGTCCGAACAACATGCTATTCCAATGCAAAAAACGAGAAAAAAATTAAATTAATAAAAGAGCATTCGGACTTAAATCTGAAAGGACAAGACTTTACCTCTTGTAAAGGGCCCAATGAAATGAGAGTAGGTTCACCATTCAGTAATGCATGCTCACATAACTTGATAGATCTATGAAGTTCTTTAAGGTGACCCCATTTTGGACACCTAGCTAAACCTGGAAGTGGTATCAAAATAAACATCTACAAAGATAAATGTGGAAATCTCCTTTAATTAGTGCAGAGCAAGCATTTATTATTATATTTCAGTGCTTACCATATTCATCGATTGGTGCATCATAGTCATAACTTGTGGTAATGAATGGTCCACCTGAAGTGCGCCCAAAATTGGTCCCACCATGATACTGAAAAGGAAGATCCAAATAAATGAAAGAGGAGAAAAAAGGACTAGATTGTTGACGAGGTACTATGCAACGATTTGTTTCATTTTAGGGTTGAGACTAGGGCATGGCTTTGTGTGGTGATAGTTTTCCAGGGAAATGATAACAATAATAATAATAATAATAAATAATAACAATAATAATAAAAGACATACCATGTAATAGTTTTGTATGCTTCCTCCTTTCTGAAAAAACCGGGCAACAGAAAAAGCAACATCTTCTGGAGGTCTATGAGGATCTCTCGCCCCAAATGTTTTAAACCTAACAGTATTTAATGATGAACATATCACATAGCCACTATAATTATTGAGTGGAATTTTCTACTAGCTAATTAGTGAACTCTTATATATCGAATTAATATTTTTGAAGTTGGAACTGAAAGGAAATGTTTATAGGACCATGGCTATCATCATATTAGCTTTCGGGTTAATGATAAAATTACTAATGTAGATTAGACTGGAACAAGAAACCACAAAATTTACAATATGTACACCATTGGTTTAAATCATAGAAGCCTTCATTTTCTTTAGGTACCCTTTCACTGCTTCACTTTCCAAAAAATGTATACCAATTAGTTAATCATAAAATTACTAATATTGTACTCCAATATAAGTTAATGACCAACTAATTCTAAGCACTTAAGCTGTTAGTGAGGCCCAGGTTTATAAAGTCCAAATCTTGTTTCCAACAAGCGCCTTATTTGTAGGCGGGGTTCGTATTCTCCCATCAAAACTTGAGGCCAGAACCTGCTCTAAAAACCATGTTGTACTTCTTGCTAAAAGCTTAAGTGCTGCTTAGACAGGGCCAGATGCATATAGTTGAATCTTGTCTTCAAATATTGGGTGCAAACGTTGCAACTTAAAATCACATCACCAGATTGATTAGTTAGGGAAACATGTATACCCGAAGTAAATGTGGGCTTTGTTGAGACATATCCAAATGCTTGTGCAGGAAACGATATAACAATAAGTCAATCAGTATTCTAAGGGATGTATCAATACCAGCCAGGCCAGTTCTCTGTCCAAATTTTGGGACTATTAGGAGTCAGAGGCTTGAAGTGATCACAATAAAACGAATTGCATGTATCAATCTGAAACATAAAAAGGAACTAGGTTTAGACTAATCACAATATATCAAGTAACTTTAGAATGTATTAAGATAGAAGAGTTTATTAGATTCACTCACACGATCAATTTCTTATGTTGTCGATAATTAAACAAACAGGAAAGCTAGAAATGAGTTCATTGGCACTTCTCCAAGATGAGTATGGAGAATTTGACTATAGCAACCATCAGGCTGTGTTTAAGAACAACATCTGTGATTTCCTTGTTAATTAAATTTGAATAGTAATTTGTAGATCCAGGCAAAAATTATTCTTACCATCAAGATAACTCTAGTTATCAGTAATGTCTAGAATTGCAGGCCTTGAGAACATTTAAAAGAAACTTTCATAAATTATAAAAGAAATGATTCCTGCAAGCCCTAATATTCTTCTACCATATACTGTCTCTATCTTTCAGAAGAAAACATATGGTTGTAGATGCTTATAAATGTAAGTCTGTCACACATTTATAAGTCTGTCACACATCATCTTTTTAAAATTAATAAAATGTAGTCATAAAGCGTGGACACTAAGACTTCTTCACTGCTGTCCCGCAACCGACAATGAAAAAGAAATGTATTACTGGGACTACTTTTTAAGCTGCATTCATTCACAGTACTGCCCATCGAACAATAAAAAGGATAATAGTCTACCTTATTTACGGTGTAAATTATATCTTGACACGGGGAAGCATTAGACTCACTCGTTCAAACATAACAAGGACAGGAAGTTGAGGTGCTTCTGTAAGTGTGATAGAAGGTGCAAGACAACATGAAAATACAACCATGCTAACAGCACCCTATTTCTATATAGATGAATTGACTAGAATTTGGGTGACAAAGAACAAATGCAGAATGTGAGAGAAACTATGAATATGATCCCATGATTCAATTAAGTCAATATGGCTCAATATTATAGGAATGCTAAGGTAAAACTACATATAAGACAAGTGCTTACCACAGGTGACGGAGCGTCAAATTGCTGGCACATTATCCAAGGGACACCTGTATTCTGAGAAAGAGCCATTCTAGCTGACCATAAGGCATATCTTTTTCCCGCTTCTCCATAAGCTGTCTCATAGAATCCATATTCATTTTCCACCTGCACAACTAGGAGATCACTAAACAAATGTATACAACCTTCTTGATGATAAGCAAAGAAGCAAGAACTAAGAGAAATGCAACCAAAAAATCATTATAAAGCAAAGACTAATTACTAGAACGACTTCTTCAAAGAAATGAGAAAGTTAATTGCTATTCACCAAAATGTAATAATAAAACAGACCTATTTTAGAACTAACATGACAAGGAAATTTCTTATGTTAAGAGTTAGAAATTTGGTAAAATCAAATTCATAGAGATCAAAGCTGAACACATGACAATCAACTTTGTACCATCAACTATTCTAGAACTTCTGCTCCACCTAGTACAGAGACATGCCAAAGCCAAGCACATCACGATGAATGAATGGTTATAGCACAAGCCTTTCATGAGCATGCACACAAGTCTTTTATTTAGAGGATAATACCTAAGAATTGCTAGTTAGTGCTTACCCTAAGTCTAGTTTCTCTTTGATGAAATGCTTAAAAAATGTAGCTAGATATTTAGTTGCTTTGCATCAGAGCACAAGATCATATCATGGACATATAATTTTTAACAATTAGTTTAGTAACACACTCTGCAAAATTTGGGTACACAGATCAAACTAGAGATAGATGGTAATCCTGAAAACCTCTCAACTGTCAAAGAAACAGAAATCAATGTTAGAGACGGATTACGTTATTTAAGCTGCTCTTGCATAATGTGGTATTATCAAAAAAATAGGAAATATTTTTCTATTGTCCGTAATACGAGAGTGTTATATGGAAACAACGAACATATACTAGACTATTACAAAATCCCAAATAACATTTGTTTGATTCTCTTTATAATTTCACCTACCACTAATTTGATCACTGATTTGACAATTGCTCATTTATAACCATAAATTTCAAAATTCTGTTAAATCTACACCACACATTTCACCTCATTATAATTTCTCATTATAAATCAATGTCAATAATGAGAATCAAACAACCACTTAGAAACTAGGATCCAAATTCAAAATAATAGAATCAAATAACAGATTTTATCAACTATTCCAGCAACACAAAAGCATATATTTGAAGACTGACATTGAGTAAAAAGTTTTGCTTCTTCTAAAGTTGCATCATGGCAACACTGCCTACATAATTGACTTTTTTCTTTTGAAAGCTACAGAATTGACTCTTGTTGAAAAGAATGGTAGCATTTGCAAGTTCTTTAAAGTCGTAAAGATAAGTTGACAAGTATTATTATTTGCCAAAGAAGTAACCGTCTTTCAGCCAGTTGTCCTCACTCTATATGCTAGAATCAGCTTTGACAGTGAAAACAACACCACCTCCTTAAGATTATGCATCTGAGCTTATTTGTTTGTATTCGAAGTTCACAAAAGCTCAGTTGTCCGACATTGTTCAAGAATCAAGAAATACAGGTTCTTTGCTTGAGCTTTGACGTATGTGTTGCCACCACTTCACGTAGAAGTTATAGCTTACTGTGGAGATCTTATTCACTCTATATTGCCCAGAATCAATCCAACCCAAGCCCACTTCTCTTGGGTCCACACATTTCAGGTACACTCCTCATTATTCACCTGCCGGACATAACTGCTCCAACTTAACCACAGGTTGGATCTAATGACAATGAAGAATTGAAAGAACTGTCCAAAGACTAATTTCTACTAATAAAACAACTAATTTTGTATTGAACCCAAAGGGCTTGTTAGTCTAATAATAAAACAACTAATTTTGTAATGAACCCAAAGGGTTTCTTCTCTCTAGCTTCTGTTACAAAAAAAGTGGTAGTCAATAAGTCAACACTCCATACCAACCACAGATGTTCCAGATAATACTATTTTTCACATTTCTTACATTCTATTTCCAGTTCTCCACCACATATTACACAACACAACACAACACACACACACACACACACACAAAAGGATTGCTTCTTTTTTTAGCAAAAGATACAAAGAAGCCCTAGATATTGCTTGAAAAGTTGTACACAAAATCTAGTCAGTGGTAAACAAAATCACCTCATGATCCACTTTAAAGTTATAATACTATGCTGCATGTGATGTATTCTTATGATTCTAAGGACTAACATGGTAATGCACAAAGTGATTAGTATATCTGCTATAATAATTTTGAAAAATCAAAGAAGCAGAGCTTAATATTTAGAACCCAGCAAAAGAAAAATACTTGCCTGTGCCAAAATAATGGGACCTCCCTGTGATGCAAAGAGCTTTTCCTTCTTCATCAAATTTACTATATATGTCATGAACTTCTGCATGTAATACTGGAATTCCAGATGCCATGAAACGAGAAGTAACAATTACAATGTAATAAATTGTGAACAATAACCAAGCCTTAAAAGCAGCAAGCATTAATCTTTGAATGATGAAATCAGCTTGTCCAAACCTTGAAAGGTTCATTATCAGTTCGAAAGACAGTTCCTGGGACGTAGTGCAACCAAACAGGTACGCCACTGAATTATTAACACACTTATTAGGAGTTCATATTGGAAATACCACAAACAATTGCTAAATAGATAATTAAATTTTCACCTTTTTTTTTTTTAATCTAAAAACTCCTAAAGTTATGTCATCAGTCAAGAAGATATTTGTCTTTTTCTTTTCTTTATTTCCTTTAAAAAGGGAAAGAAAATAGAGGTTATTTGAGAATGTTATTCAAAAACTTGAACTAATAATTTCGGAAAAGTTAGGTTGCAGCGTCTGCAGACTGCAGTAATTGCTTAAGCTAGACTAATAGAATCGATCGGAGTTGAATGAATCTAGCGAGCTTTCAATTCAAATAACCTAAGTTTAGAAGTTTGTGGCTATTATTGACCTACCCAAAATTCCATTCAGCAGCAACAAAAGGCCCAATTCGAAGAATCAGATACATGCCACTTTGCTGAACGATCTTGCAAAACTTGACCAGATCAAATCTTCCACCAAAGTAGTACTGAAAATGGAAGTCAAAAAAAGAGGAGCAAGTCATATGATTTCCTACATCACAGTAAAGCCCAAAAATTGAGTGGAAACTATATCATTTTGAGCTAAGATTCACTGACATTATTTGGAGAGAGTTCATGACCATTCCAGAAGACATAGGTTTCTATGGCATCGGCACCTCCTTCCTTTGCCAATTGTATCAATCCTGGCCACATCTATCAACATTCAAGATCTAGTAAGAGTAATAACTTTCAGAAAATATAAAGCATTTGAAGGTACCGCCTAAAAGCAATACAACTCATACAATTGAAAAGAAGTTTCATACAAAAACACTTGCTTTCATCCAGAACACTCAGACATTGCAAAAAAAGAGACCCTGAGCAATATTAGACTAGCGATAGTGCACTATGCATTTAAAGTTGCTGTATGTTATGCAGAATAGTTCTTAAACTCTGTCCCTTTTCCGGATTTTGGATAAATGACATTGCTAAACCACTCCTATGACAGCAATCATACGCGTGCTGTGGTACAAATATTTCAATCAAAAATGAAATGAAAAGAAATCGCATCATGATACAAAACCCAAAAATCAGCGTACTAATACTTCATTGTTGCAATTTGCAAGCTCTGTGTTACAAATTTCATCTATGGGGAACGGAAAGTCGTTAGCTTTTCGAGAAAGCCGTACTTTACTAAAAGGCAGAAAGCTTAAACTAAAATAAGAAGAAAAGGAAAGCTGGGCATCAGTAACTGAATTCTCGCAGCAATACAAAGAAATGAGAAAAGAAGAGCGATGACTCACGGCGGGGACGCTGCGAGGGTAGTGAATAGCGGCGGAGATGAGAAGCTTCCTCTGGCCGTCGATGATGAGAGAGCGAGTATCGTACGTGATATTGTAAGCTGCAGATGAGAACCTCAAAAATAGACAGAATATCAGTAATGGTAGGATTAACAGGGTACGGGAAGTTGAAGAAGATGATGAAGAAGAGAACTCCATTACTGCCAGTTATAGAGCTCTGCAACTACTGCTTCAATGCTTCAAGGCTTTTATACGTGACAAATTAAGTAAATAGCAGCCAAGGTCCCAACTTATTGTCTTTGTTGCAATTCCGTCCCCAAACTTCTATTCAACTTTGTCCACCCACCTCTATATGTGACAAGGTACGGCATGTGACTAGTTATTCAGGGATAAATTCATCAAGCATCTAAACTTCAACTCACATGCGTTTTCTGTAACCCAATTATCGAGTTCAACACTTTCAAATAGGAGGAAGGTATCACACATATGTTGAAAATTCAATTGATTTTCAGATAGGGGGAAAGTATCACACATATGTTGAAAATTCAATTGATTAGCTAATTGAACTCCATTACTAATTTACAGGTAACTAGTTGTTACTTATTCGAAAATATTGGACTTAAATAGTGAATTTTTCCTCTTAAGGTAATTTTTTTAGCAAGTATGGTAGCTATTAGCTAGACAAAAAATAGACAAGGATTTGGAAAATGGGAAGGCAGAGGCTGAATTTGGATAAATGATTTAGAGAGAGAAAGTGACACATAGAAGAAGAAGATATTATTAACAATTTTTAACAGCTATATTTGTTCTGGACTCTGGCTGTCCTGCACAGTACACAAACGCTTGTGTTTCTCTATTTTTGCTTACATTTTCGAAGCAGTTTTCACTTGAAACTTTCCCAACAAAAATGTCACTAGTTTTAGTGTTTTTCTATGAAAACAACGTTACGAAGATCACTGTGAAACCCATACGATGACCATTATGAAGCCCCAAGTTCTAAAAAGATAAGAAATCATATGTACCTTCTTTTGTTTTTATAACTATATGGATTCCATAACGAAGACCGTATTGTTTCTATAGAAAAGTTGCCTATTATGCTAATATGTGAATTTCTCCACCTTAATATATGTGAAAGAAATCCACGAGTTGGTGTTAAGTGTTGAATATGTACAATTAGAATATCATTTTTCTGCCGTGGAAACTAACTTCCAAGAAGAAGACAATGGTAAGGATTTTTGAAAACGGAAAACAATTATGTATTCCTTGGTGTGCATAACTCTATGGAGGAAAACTTCATTATAAGTATGTAGCAGTTCTCATTTTGTAAAGCTCGTTTGGACATTGTTTATGTTGATCAAAAACTTTGAATTTACCACCAATCACTCTAGTACTCTTTTTATGCTTTAGCTTTTGGATAAGTTTTACCTGAAGTTTCATCTCTTGCTACACAGTGACAAAAATCATTCGGTCGAAAGTTACACGGACACCGAAACCCTGTATAGGGCACAAGTCGGGGTCAAGTGGGAAACGGAGCTGAACGTTGGCGGAGCCCACCAACACCAAACTTGGACAATTTCATAAATACATCACGTTTCCTCACCTGAAGTTGCTCCTCTACCCTCCAGAAATCAACAAGCACGCCAGCAATGACAAAGCTTTCCCAACTTTATTTTCACTTTTCATATTTTTTATTTGTTTTAATACATAAAAAAACACCATGTCGATTTCACCAACAGAAGAAAACGAGTTTTCCAGTTATATCAATCAAAGTATAATCAAGTAACCGCCATATCTATTGAACAGCGCTAGCAACATTTCCGATAGTGTGTAGTGCCTCAATAAAGACTTAGAAGAGCATATCATTATTCTATCTCTATCTGCTGTGGCATTTCATCAGCTTGCTCATCTCCGCCTTTGCTAATTTCTTCTTCAGTAATAGCAGAGGCCTCGACTGTTCTTGCAACCCATTCCTTCAGAGGGTCTTCCTTTAAATCAAGCCTTAGGAAACCTGCAAACATCCCTCCCAAGAAGGCAACGGGCTCCTGATAATGATAATAATAAAAAATAAGAAAACTAAAGGCATTAAAGATGTCGTGAAAATTCGTGCTGCTGCTGTCAAAAATAACCAGCTTAAGACAAAAACTATGACTACGAGTGTTCACACTGAAAGAGAGCCGTCAATTAGATTTAAGCATAGAAGTGTACACAGAGAGAGAGAGAGAGAGAGAGGGGTCTAGAGCCCCTCCAGTGCCGATAAAGCTTATTTTAAGTCTCTATTTGGCAAAGGCAAACCAAGAGGAACATAGAAGATTAAAGGTTGGCAATAATGCTTCTGCTTGTAGCCATAGATACTTTTAGAAGATTTAATTCCACAAGAGTTCTCTCAAGTGGAAGAGTCTAAGCTCGAGAATGGAAGCAAATGCTTGGTCTATTCTGCGAGCACAGGCCTGCTCCTAATTCAGAAGCCATCAGAAATACAATGCAATCAATTGGACCTTATTTGTGGTCTGGTAGAGAGAACCCTCTGGATAAAAAAAGCTCATTGTGCGAGCTGCCACCCTTGCTAACTGGGGAGACTAGATGAGTCCATTGACTTCCAAAATGATAGCAATTAGTACTCCATCCACAATAAGTAATGCATTATAATGTATAGCTTTGTATCTAAGTTACAGTTCAAATTTTTCCTTGAAGGGATGAAAGGATGAAAATATACAGTTAACAGGTACGATTCAATATTCTTTGCAACCTTCAGCAAATGAGCATTATATACAAAGATGCATGTTCTCATATTACATTGGGAACCATTCTTGAATCAGTTACTTCCATGATAAACAAGGTGTTTCAGAGATGGTTGCACCAAACAGAAAACTAAGGTCTGTGTGAATAAAACTTTATGAATACTTGTGTCTTGCATGTCAAAACTAGAGTGTCAAAATTTAAACTCACACTATTCCTAAGATTTAAGTAATACAAACATTTTAGCTATGATTTTCTCACACACAATGTCCATATACGTAATGAATTTCTTAAATCTCTTCTGTGAAGTTTAATCACCACGGCACCATCTCACTAGGGTTCTCTTCTTTCAGGCAATAGTGTAAGGCAGTTCGAGTAAATCATGCTACAATGTCCAACCAACTCACAGCAAGACGAACCTAGATCATATCAAGGGCGTTTAGAATCATCAAGGAGGTCAAACAGACTTCAACATACACACAACAGAATCTTTTAAGTGTCTACGAGATCTTAAAAACCACTATCACTATAATTTTATATAGGAAGGTCTTGAATACGAATCAGAGACGCGAGAAGGTTGACTCTGACTGACATGCATCCAAATAGTTCCTGGTTACCAGCTGTTGCACTTTGCTGGCCACTTAAATCACACTGCTTTTGCAGACATCTTGAAATTGACACAGACAAGCGACTATAGGACGGCTGATATATCACTTAAAAGGTTTGGCTTTCTTTCACAATGCTCAGAGCACGACCATTCTACCTAGTGCACTGCTCCATGAACAAGGAAAACATACTTGGCCGTGGAAAATTGCCACTCTCAACATGATAGAAGCACAAGAGCACGGAACTCTCGTCTTCATGTAGCTGTCACAATAAGAAAAGGCGGAAAACACCTGAGCAGATTACATTGTGCTTTTAAGGGCCGTGATTAATAATGTCCGCAGGAACTCTCTCAAACTTGAATGACTCACTAATACGACAAATCATGGTGACTACTCTCTATCACTGCTTATACATTGTTTGTTAACATAATCGACTATCCTTTCCTTCATCGCTGCTTATACATTGTTAGTTACACAATAGATTCGTGCTCATTTTTTATTGTGGCACAAAGGTGAGACCTTGGTTGTTAGCATCTATATTTTTCTCCGCCAGAAACTTCAGTTCCAAACATTGCTTAATAAGAACTTTTACCAGAAAACATACAGCCACTTAGACGCCTAAAAGCTTCACTTACTTACCTAAGTTCAAAGCCAGTAAGTACTACGCCTACTTACCCAACGAAATATCCGCCACGTAATGTTAGCACTCAATATGAATTAGACGTGTTTGGTGCAATTAAGAGAAATGGAAGTAGAAATAAACTAAATTTCATAAGGCATACAGTTTAAGCTTACCTTAAGGGCCTCCTTCACAAGGGGGTCTTGGGTGGGATTGAAGATAAACGCCCTAACACGAAACCCACCAATCTTTGAAATTGAATTACATGAATTAGACACAGGAAAAGAGTAGGTAATCAACCGTTTTCGTCGCACAAAGCCTTTCCCACTGGGCTGTTACAGATAAAAACTGGTGAGAATTGGCGTATAAACACAGCGGCTATGATGGTTAATTCGTGGTGATATGGAGCAATCGAACTCACGGTTACTGATACTGCAGAAACATTGTAAAGCGAAGCCATGATTTTGATGCTACTTCCCCTCTTCCGGCGTCGATTTTTCCTCCGCTATCAACAGAGTCGCCGTTCTCGAAGTTGAAAGACGTGCATATTAACACGAAACACGCGCCAATGCCTCTTTTCCCCTTTTGTTTTGGACATTTTTCTTTTTAACTCCTTTCTCGTCTCCTTTTCTATTTTAAGAATGACTTAACTACTCCCTCCATCTCAAATATATTGTCCAGATTGCTTTTTTGAGCGTCTCAATTATATCATCTTCTTTTTTATTAAAAAGTTTAAAATTAAATTATTTTACTAATTTACTCTCATTTAATATTTAGTTAAAATTATTAATTTTAAATTTTAATCATTAAATAAAGGTAAATTAGAAACACGTATTGCAAATTATATATTTCAAATACAATTCTTAATTCACGTGAAATAACAAAATAGACTATATAATTGAGACAAGTGAGTAATATATCGTGGTGCACTAAATATGGACAGTAAGATTGATATGGTAAAAGAGGAAAAGGAATAAAGTTAAAATAGAAGAACGGGGGAAGGAAGAATGGTGAAGACGGACATACGGTCATTTATACCATTTTCGACCTACCCTTAGGCCAGTAAAAATTTTCCGGTCTTGAGCTGAACTCTAATCTGGTAATTTTTTGTAATTCTAATCAGGAAAAAGTTTTTTTCTTGCTCCAATTCTTTAATAGAACAATGACATTGAAATATTTTTTTCTAATTTCACGTGTATAAACCTTTTATAACAGTGTTTGAACAAATAGCATTAGTCAGATTAAAATAATTTCTCATTTTAATTGAATATGTTGTACTTCTAGTCTATTTGTTATGGTCACACACTGCAAAAAGCTATCTTCTATTTTAAAAAATAAAAATAAAAAATCAAATCACACTGAAGAAGTGAGAGTTTAGGACTGAAATTGATCCGACGTCAAATGCTGACGTGTAGCGCATACAGACACGTTCCTTGGAAGAAACCAATCGAGCAGGTAGATTCCAAATCCAACGGAATGTATTAACTATCTATCGTGTTCAGCTGTGCTTGAAAGTAATTCTTCCCTTCCAGAGCATCAATCTCTGTGCTGTACCAAAAGTTCTTTTTAAGTTCAGCCAGCCAAATAGGAAACAGGTGGGATGAATTATCTTTGGTGCATCAATGACCACTGACCAGGCATATAAGTAACCATTAATTTAGCTCTTCTTTTGACTCTGTACTTCTACACTACAAAACCATTATTTCTACCATCCTGTGAAGGTTGTTTCTAAAAATGTGCTTTGCACTACAGAGCATTCATGGAGACTCATTTAATGTTCAGCAAAAGATCTAAAATGTGGGAGTCCAGAACAGAAGCAATCTAGAGGAGATGACCGGAGCCTCATGGCCACAAACACGCTACCATGCACACACATAGCGACTCCATCTTTATAGATTCCAGTCGGACATGCCCATAAAAGAACTAAAGGGCATACCACTAGTAATGTAGTGCCCCTGCAAATTTATATAGCTCACACCTGCAAGCAGTACATCCCATGGCGTTTGCTAAGTGCAGTTCTCCTGTTAGAGAAACCTTTTTCTTACCATGGCACGGTCGTGTCAATCAAAAATCAAAATACCAGCAAAATAAAATGCAAAAGTTGCAGAGAATATTATACAGAATCTCTGTGTACGTCTGGAACTTAAGTTCCATGTACAGGGCAGCAGGGGTCAAAGGAGTAAAAACCTATTCTAAAGTAACCTTTTCTTGATATTTTTGAAGTGTGGAAAATGATAGCAGGATATATCATGCAAATTGTGAAGTTTCTACCTTGATCTGTTGATCATGTCTACTTGCTCGTGTCCTCAACTTTCCCTTTGGATCCAAGCATAAGAAAAGGCTATCCTCATAGTTTTTCTTCCTTTTCTTACAATAAAAGAAAAGATTCATTTAGAGCCTTAAAAGAGTCTCAAATGATGGCAAAACAATTAGGTTCATCACTGCTCCCTTTACTGAAGAAGTGATTACATCAGCTGATTAAAGGATCTCTCAAACGGATCGACGCCTCATGATCACAAAGTGAGATCTCATCCAGCTGCAGTAGGCAAAGACTAAATTTAAGGGGAAGCATAAGATATGAGTTTATAACCAGTATCATCGGTAAGTTCTCTGAGATAAGAGAAAGGGATGAACAGTACAAACCTTGAGAAATGATTAGATAATAGCTTCTCGTACCAAGAACGAAAAGAACACTTCAAAGATCAAAGATCGACAAAACAATAACTGGAGACTTGATAATTGCAGCCAAAAGTTCGTTCCAAATGTTGCAGGAGTGAAATAACTAGACAAAGCCAGGAGCTTTGCAACTGTCATTACTCATAACAAATATTCATGTTTCTTGTGTTTCATTTAAACACATTTCATAACTGGAAGGATTTTAATATTATTGGACCCTGTAGCACGAAGTACTTAGAGAATGATTCTCTTTTCTTTGAAACAGAACCTTACTGTCAAGAGACACATAGCAATAGGCAAAACAGCCAGAAGCAATTTCCATTTATTGGTCTAATAATCTTACATGAATTCAGGTACTCAATCCAAGCAAAAACTACAACAGCACTCTGAAATTGAACACAAATACCGGAGATCGAATTTATCAACACCAGCATCATCACCATGAAAACCACAATGCAATTCACAAAAGCAAACATCTTAATTCTAAGGAAGCTAGAGCTAGATAATTACGGGATTGGACTTGTCAGTCTTGTGTCTTCTAAAAACACAAGAAGCAACTAACCATGGAAAAGGCACAAACTGATTGACTTAACATACAATTCATATGCAGTATTAACAAATACATTCTTGGCAGACCAAACAACATTTGACGCATTGGATCTCTTACGGCACTCTGATACGCATTCATCCAACTAACAATCAATTTGCATCCCCTTCCCTACGTTGTTCAGAAGATTGAGGTGGATGACCCGATAGCGAGGCCAACAAATTGAGGTGGTTCCCCGGTACGTGAGCCATGGGCAAGTAATTACCAACCCTTGCAGCCGAAGCTTCCCCCATTCCCAAGGGGTGTTGCTGCTGAAGAAACCTCAAGGAAGCTGAAGGTTGCTGTTGTTGCTGCTGCTGCTGGGGATTATTAGACGCCGCAACCACCATCTCAGCCGGAGGCCCAGCAGCCGCAGCAAAGCTCCAGACTTGTCCAAAATCCGGCCTGGCAGGCAAAGCCCAGAACCCTCCAGCAGCCACCGTGGGACCCACGGCAGCTGAAACATCATCCTTACCGATGTGGTGCTGATGGTGGTCTTCATCGTCAGGGCGGAGACGCTTCCCCAGAATAAAAGGCGTCGGCGCAAGCAAAGCCTGAGAATGTGAATGTGGCTTGTGGTCAAGAGCAGCGGAGACAGAAGACGAGTTCCGAGTAGAAGCAGAAACAGTCGAAAAACTAGCCGGTGTAGTACCAGTCCCAGTGGCGGCGATAATGGACGGTTCGGCCTGTCGAAGAAGCCACTCGATAGTCTGTCCATCAGACTTGTGTCCCAGCTCGCGAGTCAGCTGAAAAACCCTGGCGGCGCAGATTATAGGCATGCGGATGCGGCGGCCCCTTCCATCCACCTTACTATGTCGGTCCTTAGCCGGAGGTTTCTTGACAGCCAACGCACCGTTATTATTCCCACCACCCCCACCTCCGCCGCCAGCCCTCTGAGAAGGATCGATTATAGCTCCACCATCGGCGTTGCCTTCAGCTGCAGAAGTTGACATAGTACTACAATTCAGATAATTTAGCAATCAATTGACAGTAGAAAACAGAGAATTGAGGGTTTTGAGTTGAAATTGGGTGTTGAGTGAGGAGGAGAAGGGAAGGGGGAAGAGGGGAAACGGAGAGACTAATGATTGAGCGGCAGGAGCTGGTGGAGACAGGAGGAGGGCACATGGCTGGTGGGGGTCCACTTATAAACCCTATGTCACGCCCTTTGTGCCCTATTTTTCTTTGCACGCGCCATTTTGAGAAACGGAGGGAAAAACTTGAAAAAAAAAAAAAAGGGATATTTTTGCGATAGAAATTGGAGTGTCGTACACAAATTTTCTGAGTTATTTACACCAATGAAAGTTGATCCTTGCTCAAAAGTTGTAACCGACGAAAACGCTCAAAATGTGCTTCTTCGTTTTTTCGTTAGCTGAATTATTATACCCCCGTCTTCACTGAAAATATTGCAATATCAGATATTTAAATATCCGGTGTCTTAACGATAACAGACCACTAATATGCTATAATAATACTAATTATCTACATTCTTTTATTTATTATTACTTTTAAATTTAAATGTACATTTTTCCTCTTTTGCACTTTTCCTACTCTTTTTTCTTCCCTTTCTCCAACCTTTTAATTAAAATAGTACTTATCTTTTCTTTATCTATCTCTTTCGCACCACCTCCCAACCATGAAAAAATTTCAAGCACCAAACATATATAATGTACCACTGCCACCAATTATACAATTTATGGTGGTGATCTGTTAATAATACGCCACATCACCATATGTTACTTGAAATTTTCTACGAAAGTCAGTAAGTCACACTCTTACCTTAGAGATGCTCATCGAATCATTGAATTTCAATTTAATTTACATTTTTTACTGCACTAGAACACTTCCGGTGATGGAAAAAAATCCAAATTTGAGTTTTCTCTTACCATGCTAATAACAAAAAGAGCTTAAAACCCCCCCAAATTCATGAAATTTTAAGGAGGAGGGGCCATTTTTGCCATTCCACACCCAATCCAAAAAAAAAAAATAATAATAATAAAAAATAACCCCCCCCCAAAAAAAAGGAAATGCTATTGTTATCACATTCTATATAACTATCTCCAAATATGACAAAAATTACTCAAATTATAGCTAAGCCACATGAACATTCATAGCACTCTAAAAGTAAAAAATTGTAAAATGAGGACAATCCAAGTGTCTTTTAAATTAAAATGTTAATCCATCTTTGTTTTACTCAACACTAATCAAGATAAAGTTTAGGAACACAATCAACAGGAAGCATAGCTTAGCTACTTGAAAAGTCGCTTAAAAGTTCAATGACTTTGGATGAAATTTTTATGATAAACTTTCCAAGCAAGTTCCCCCAAAAAATAATAATAATAATAATAAAATAATGAAAACAATTACCACATTACAAATAAATAAATAAATGAATAATAAATTTCTAAGAAACTGGAGAGTGGGAGAGGGTGAGTTTGATGTTAAGAAAGAAAGGTAATGTGTGGTCCAAAGGCAAAGAGAGAAAGGAAATTTAAGAAGATGGGGCCCATTCCAACGCAATGCACCCCTAATGTTTTCTCCCTTGAAATTATATATCTACAATTATAATTGTTATTATATATCTCAAAAAAATAAATTCATCTTTTTACCTCTTTTTTTCTTCTTTATTTTTTTAAATGTACCAACTTAAAATTTAAAGTATGATTCGTAACTGTTATCATAAATGCCTTCATTCAATCAATAAACACAACCAAACTCAACGTATTGGTACCATATATGACATATTAGCAATATCAATACAAATTACATAATTACTTTCCGCTTAATTATTCACCAGTTGAAGTCAGTGAAATATTGACTTATTTTTTAACTTTAAAAGTACTTTTATCCAAAACAAGAAGAAGTGCAATTTACTCGAGTATTTAATTCTGAATGATAGGACATTCTTTGCTAATTCCAACTTGAAGACAAGATTATCCTAATCATCTTATTATTATTAATATCACTAAACACAATCATTGTGGTCCCTAACACAACTGAATTCCATGTCGGCCCACTTCGATTCGGTCCAAATCTATGGGCCCAATTTCTTGTAGCCCCATTTGTATTGGGCTCACCCGCCCACTTTTTCTTCAGACGGATTCCTCTTTTTAGATTTCCGAATTTGTTACACACGAAGGGAACAAGGAACCCTAACTGGGCAATTTTCCGATTTCCAACGTTGAATCGCGGGGAATTTCTTGAATTTGGAATAGTAGAACGGGACTTAGAGGAATTGGTTGATTGGATTAGGGGAAATGGCCGGAAGGGAAGTTCGGGAGTACACCAACCTTACCGATCCCAAAGGTGAGTTGCTGTTTTTCTCCACGGAATTTTTTCGTTGGCAAGCAGGTTTTTGTTTTTGGGCAAGAAAAATGGAAAGTGATTGTTGCATTGGTTGCAGATAAAAAATTAGGGAAGGGGAAGGACAGAGTTGATGATGAAGAAATTACTTTTCAACGCATGGTCGCTAAGGTTAGCGAATCCTGCTTCTCCCTTTATCATTATTCTTATTGTTATTAATTTTATTTATGTATTTTTTATTTTTTATTTTTTTGCCCCGATAGTTCGGATCGATCGATGACTAGTACTTGAATGTTCAATTTTCATTTTTGGGACTCCCAAAACTCCATTGTTTTGTGCGTTAGCTGCCTAGAGAACTCAAGTTAGGTACAGGAGACAGAAGAAAGTTTCTGAAGTTTGTCTTATATTTACTATGATATTGTAAGCTGATAAAGAAAGGTTCTTTAGTGAAAATTGAAGTAGCTGTTTGTTTCTTTTAATTTAAAGAAACGTGAGAGTAACAAGGGAGACGAATTCCTGTGACATAGGATGAGTGGCTAGGAAGAGTTTACAAGTTTGATGACGGTGAATTAAGCCAAATTTGTAAAAATTGTAAGAGCTATTAGTTCATTTATAGTAAATTTATCTTCCTTTTTTTTTTTTTTTTTGGGCCTCCTATTTACTGGAGTATTTGGCATTATTGACAAGATAGGAAATTTTTAACTTATTTTGTTTGTATATCTACTATTCATTTGTTCTTTTTACTCGATTAGGAGCAGCTGCTACAATTCTAAGGCTGCTATCCTTTTATGAGCTTCTCACATTGTCAAAGAAGATACTAAAAATGGCTTGTAATAAGTTTATCAAGTAATGGAACTTTTATGCTCCTTTCGAGCTTCAGACGGTAGAGATTATTGATGTGTTGCAGGGGCATTCAATATAACCATTTTGTAATTAGATTGAAAAATAGAGGACTCTTTTATAAGTTCTGTTTGTACAAGTGAGCTTTTTATGAAATCTTCAATCGTGTTTCGTGTTCTCTGTACTTTCCGCTTTTTACACTGGAGTCTTGGAATTCCTGTAAATAGTACAATAATTTGAAAATTTTGGAGGTTTTCTGATAACATGCCCTGGCAGGGATATTGGCTTCTTCAACTGGGTGGTTGATATGTACAGATACAAGAGGTTGCTGGAGAACGTGGAGGCTATCTTCATGGACGAGGCGGTATAAGTTGTCTACTCTGCTATCAGGATTTTGTCATGCTTAGATTATAGATTGTTTAAATTATAGATAAGTACAAGTCAATCATGAATAAGTGGGTAGTAGTTGTGAGTCCTATGAAATTTGTGGATAATAATTATCTTTTTATCAATTACCTACATTATAAATTGGCAGAATATAAATCTTCCCAAACAACCTTTAAATTTGCTCGTTTGTGTAGAAATCAGTGTTATTAAATGTTAATTTGTACATAGTTCTTGATACTTGTTAAGTTTCAATAAGCAGCCCTGGACAGCGATGATTTACTTTATCTCAAGGAGCAGATGGAGGCTGAGGAAGATGCAGAACGTCTTCTACGTCGTACTGAGAAACGTGCTTTTGCTGCTTATAAGATATCCTTTTATTCTTGTTTAAGGTAATAATTAATCCAAAAGTCTGCAATTGGTCAAAGATTTTTTTAACTGGATTCAAAAGTTGCCTTGAACTTGGCATGTCTTCATTTTTGTGTACTTTGGTCATTATCGTCACTTTTGTACATCACTAGGATAGGAAGGGTAGGTGAAGGATGGAGACATTAACATCTTGGAAAATAATATGATGTCTTCTTCTAATTGGCTGCTTCCCACGGTGGGAAGCTGCAAAATTATAGACAATATATATATATATAAGCCTTTTCTTATTCTTCTACTTGCTTATTGAATGATTTAGTAGGTAAAAAATGCTATAAAATGTCTTTTTTCCAATCTGGTGGTATTAGTTGGGACCCGGGAACGAAAGAAATGACATTTTAATCATGTGTTTGCTTGTCCTGTTTCACTTCATATGTTTTCCTTAACGGCCAATCACGAGGCTGTGTCTCAGACCTCTTCAGCAACAGTACCATTGCCACTTCGTGTTGAGCCCAAGACAAAGAGCGGAATCAGGCATGCTTCTCCCCCCTTTCAAATCCCCCACCCACCACAACACGCACACGAACACATACAAATAAGAAACATATACAGAAGTTCGGAACTAATATTTTACGGATGGTCAGGCAACAGGATTTGCTGAAGAGGGTTGTTGAAGTGAAGCCAAAGAGGCAGAAAGTTTCTAGTCCTGATGGAAAACCATCATCTTTAGTTCCGAGTCAACAGGAATCTGGTGAACTTGAATCTATGATTGATATGGAGAAAGAAAAAGAGAAAACTACTTCCGATAGATTAAACCGAGTGGGAGAGGAAAGGAAAGTAGATAACCCAGTTAAGAGCTTGCTAGTGGCATATGAAAGTTCAGATGATGAAGATTGACAGAATGTGCTCTTGATTTTTCTTCTCTCCTCCGTCTCTTTTTCATTTTCCTTTTTGCAGCATCATATGTTCTTCGACTGGGTACCTATTAATATAAATATATTTTGTTCATTAGTACATACTTGTATCTTGGCTTTTATACTCGTATTAGCTCAAGATCCATCTTTTTGTTTATTATCTTGTCCGTTTCAGAAGGAAAGTGTGCATATAGGCTTTCGCCCTGGTCATGTTCAATAGAATCGTCTTCTTCAGCAGGAATTACATTGAATTTCTTTTTTTTTCCCCTTTTATCTCAGACTGGTAAACAGGAGTATTTCGTTGTCATTCTTTTGGGAACTATCCTTTTTCACCAAAATTTTAACATAATCTTGTTTTCGACAACAATGATGTGAAAGTTCAACGGTTTCATATTCTTAAACAGCTAAGAAACAATAAGAATTCCCAAAGTTTTGTAAATGAACAAGCTGTCAACAGAATATTTAAATGCTGACTTTGGTGCATCCGCTGTGATTTCCCCAGAAATGTTCTAAATATGACCAATCATGCCTGCCTCACCTGTTTTGTTAAACCTTTCTGAGTCCTTAGAGATCATCTCTTGTAATTGCACAATGTCAAGATGAGGACAGCAGCTACTGTCACCAGCATATTTATCGTCTCCGGATTCCTTCTGGTCGGACAACCCACCAGAAGCCCCGTCTTCGCTGTGGACGAGTACTTTCCTGACGAAAGAGATGGTCTGATGCAAATAAGAGATATAGTGAACTCGAGTTTCAATCTACACGCAAATTGGACAGGTCCCCCATGTCACAAGAACCAAAGCAGATGGGCGGGAATTACTTGCTTGAATTGGCATGTCATACACTTGGTTTTGGAAGGGATTCAATTGGCTGGTTCCCTCCCACCTTCATTTCTTCAGAACATAACTTTCTTGAGTAAACTAAGCTTGAGAAACAATTCATTATATGGTGCTTTACCCAATCTGACAAATCTCACGCACCTTGAATTTGTTTTCTTGTCCCGGAATCACTTTTCCGGCTCAATACCCTCTGCTTACGCCGAGCTGATTAAGCTAACCAGATTAGAACTGCAAGAAAATGATCTCACTGGTCCAATTCCTCCTTTCAATCAGCAATCTTTGGTTGCTTTTAATGTCTCCCACAGGCCACAACCAGCTTCAAGGTCAGATACCTGAAACTCCAGTCCTTGCAAGATTCTCAAAGAGTTGTTACGATAATAATTCTGACTTGTGTGGATGGCCTCTGGGAAGGCCTTGTCCAACATTGCCTCCTCTCCCGAGCAATGCACCCTCGCCTTCACCTTCTCATGTTCGACCGAGAGAGGAAGGGAATGGTGGGCTTCGTTCACGGACTTTAGCTCTAATAGCAGCATCAGCAGCCCTTGCTCCAGTATCTGTTTATCTTCATTTTTCTCTGTTGCTACAGAAGAATATATGGAAAAGAAACAGAACAAGAACAGGCACGGCCGGGTATGCTATATTTATTATTATATATAAAGTAGCACAGGAGGTGAATTTTTCTCTTGTAATTTTCTCAGGAGGGGAGGCTTCTATAGACCTTATAAGAATGCGTTGGCGCCGGACACAGAGCGCAGATGATCCAGAAAGAAAAGTAGGACTAGAGTTTTTTGACAAGGAAAAAGCCACCATGTTCGATCTGGACGAATTGCTGCGCGCATCAGCCGAAGTGATCGGAAAGGGAAAACTTGGCAGTACATAGAAGGCAACGCTGGAATCTGGTTCTGTTGTTGCCGTTAAGAGACTTACTGAAATGAAGTATTCAGGGAAAAAGGAATTCAAACAACAGATGGATTTGCTTGGACAGCTTAAACAGGAAAACCTCTTTGAGATCATCACATTTTACTACTCCAAAGAGGAGAAGCTCATCGTTTATGAATACGTTCCAAATGGCAACTTGTTCGCCCTACTACACGGTTAGTATCCGTACTTCATCCTCTCTAGTTCTCTCTAGCAATGCATTGAAATTTCAGGGAATTTAGTTCAAGTTTTGGATGACAGAGAATAGCGGGTACAGAAGAGTTCCACTAGATTGGAATGCAAGGCTATCCATCATCAAAGACATTGCAAAAGGAATGAATTTCCTTCACCTGCACTTGACTTCTCTCAATGAGGTACCTCATGGAAACCTCAAGTCTTCCAATATTCTCATTCAACGCGAAAACCAGAGTAACTACCGCGTTAAGATCACTGATTATGGGTTCTAGCCGCTTTTGCCATCCGGGAAGTCCCTGGAGCAAACGGCCGTTGGAAAGACCCCAGAATTCGCTCAGGGGAAGAAACTAACAAGAAAAGCTGATGTGTTCTGTTTTGGGATCATAATACTAGAAGTCATAACCGGCAAGGTGCCTGATCAAACTGATACAAGTGCTGAAGACGTTTCGGATTGGGTTAGGTCGGCTGTAAACAACAACTGGTCGACCGATATACTAGACGTCGAAATAGTTGCAGAGAGGGAGGGGTATGATGGTATGTTGAAGCTCACAGAAATTGCTCTTGAGTGTACTGATATGGTACCGGAAAGGAGACCAGCAATGAGCCAAATACTAACAATAATACAAGCCATTGAGTTTCAAACAAGAGATTGAATACTATATTATTATTTTATTTTTTTAATGTTTATCTTCACTCATATTACCTAGAAAATAATTTACATTGCTGTCGTCTGTGTCTTTCCTCTAGGACATCCTTGGTATGGCACACAACTCGACCAAATAAAAATAGAGTACAAAACTGAATGAAGTTAGAAAAAAAAATGTTGGCTTTCACTGTAAAAACAATTTATTTCTATACTTTGATATACATTCTAAATTCATACAAAATTAGACATGATATGATATTAACACGTTTAGTACCTGTACACCAAACTCGACTAAAAAAGGATAAGAAGAAATAAAAAAGGGGGGCACATTTTTCTTCTTTTTTGGGTTAAAATGTTGAAGCAATAAAATTATAGTTAGAGATGACTACTAAAAGTACTTATTGAGAAAAACGGTGTTGAATTGAAAAGCCAACCGCCGACGCATACATGTATGTGGCATAATTCCTGCACTCCATCGCCCAAGTGTCACCTCTTCTAAACTAATATAAGCATGTTCATGCACTCCGTTTCTTCATCTTTTCTCCCCTTATTTTTCTTCTCAAACTTGAAGCAGATTCATCAAGTTGCTCTGTTTCTGAACTGGGTTTTTTAGTTTCTTGAAGAAACAACAAGAATCAGACCTTCGATAACCATCTATTCAGGCTTTCAACCATGCCCCGTGGGTACAGTTTTGGGAGGCCAGAAGAAGCTAATCACCCCGACTCCGTCCGCGTCACCATCTCTCAGTTTCTCTCCACCCTCATCTTCGTTTTCGCCGGAAAAGGCTCTGTTCTTGCTATTTGTACGTGCCTAATCCACTTAATTACCTACATTTTATTGCATAGTTCAGAAGGATTATACGTTAATTTCTCGAGTTTGCTTGGTTTTGGAGATCAGATGTATAGAGACACAGTTCCAGGAGCATCCAGGATTGTGCTGATTGCGCTCGCACACGCCTTTGCCCTGTTTGCTGCTGTTGCTGCAGCTTTGAACGTTTCCGGCGGGCACGTCAAACCGGCCGTCACTTTTGGTGCTCTAGTCGGCGGGAGGGTGTCGTTGCTTCGTGCAATTTACTACTGGATTGCTCAGCTTTTGGATGCTATTGAGGCTGCTCTGCTGTTGAGGCTTGCAACAGATGGCATTGTAAATCAAGAAAAAATGCTTAAAATTCAATACTTTCTTGGCTTAATTATAAGTTATTATTGAGGAATGTTCAGAAGCCCAATAACTTAAATTTCATTTGATTGTTTCTTTCATGTTTCTACAGTGACCGGTGAGATTTGCAGTGGCGGCCGGCGTTGGAGGATGGAACGCACTGGTCTTAGAGATAGTGATGACATTTGGCCTGATGTACACAGTTTACGCCACCGCAATTGATCCAAAGAGAGGGAGTTTAGGCACAATCGCACGCGCTAGCCATTGTGTTCATAGTCGGGGCTAATGTATTAGTTGGAGGGCCTTTTGATGGGGGCATCGATGAACCCCGCTTGGGCCTTTGGACCTGCGTTGATCGGGTGGAGGTGGCACAATCATTGGATCTACTGGCTGGGGCCGTTTACTAGTATGGTGTGGAGTCTCTGGCCGGGCTAATTTACGAGTTCGGGGTGATACAACCAGAGACTCCACACCATACTGACCACCAGCCTTTGGCTCCAGAAGATTACTAGGTTAGTATGACGCTTTGGAGTAATGGTGCACAAGAATATAGTACATGTATTGGGTCCAGAGATTAATCCTTTGGTTGGTGTTTTTTGGTTTTGGTGTCGTATCTCTGGTATTGCATTTGTAAAGTTGCCAAACATTTTGATAGCAATATCAATAATAAATAATTATGGCTATGGTCGTGTGGACTTTTAATTATAAATTTCTTAGAAAAAAATTATAAATTGCTTAGAACAAATCACTTACGGCAGTGAAGATTAGTGAGCTATGGTTTCTAATTTTATATTCCATCAGTTCAATCAATATCAGTGTTCTGTGTAATTATATAGGATTTTGCAAATAAGAAGGTCATGACAACTGCATCTATGTGAAGGCGGGGTTATATAGAGGAGGTTATAGAGTATAGATTCAAGAGTATGCAAGACAAATGCTACTGTTCTTCTTATGTTGCATCCTTGTGAAAACATCACAAGAAACACCAACTAAACAGAAAAAAGAAAAAGAAAGCATACTGAATAGCAAAGTGTGAACAATCTAAACAAGCTCCATTCCATGCTGCTTAGGTTCCTCTATTTTCTGTCCCTCCTGCAGCTTTTCAGCAAGAAAAGCCTCATTGTTTGACCCAGCTGTGAAATTCTCATCTTGCTGAGCCACACTGTTTGACCCAGCTATGAAATTCTCACTGAAGAAAAAGTGGTCAGTGTCTTCAATATCTCGGTTCATGGGCTCTTTCCGGAGTAAATTTTGCACCGAGTACAAGCAAATGACAGCAAACATTTCTTCAAGGATGCAGCAGGAATTCTAGTGTCTTCTTCTATTTGCTTGTAACTTAGACTATCAGCTTTCTTGAACAGCATAAGAATACACATCTGGTATGCGGAAACGTACAGATCCATCTGTGTATGTCCAAATGTGGCCTTCAAAATGGCAGTACTCTCACTTGTCCATGTCACTGTTCTCATGCCCTGATGTTCTTGAACATGGTAGTCAGTAAGCAGATCAAATAACCCACGGATATCTGGTGGAAAAATGCAATCTAGTTGGGACCAACCAGCCAAATGTTGGACACTCAAGACCTTGGCTTGAATTCTGGGGCCATCCGCTACCTGGGCAACCATGAAACGTTGCGATATCTCTACAGAGGATTTGATGTCAGTGAACATTCTTCCCAATTTCCACGTTAAATCTCTGTCACATTCATTTTTAAGCTCATTGATAAAACTTCCCTCCACATTGAAAGATGTAGGCTCTCAGGAGAGTAGCCTCTTTGTGAAATGAAAGTCATAATAGATCTCAAAATATTTTTTGATTTTGAGGTGGGAGAGAAGCATCTTCACCTTCTCCACTAGAGCCTCAGTGTCATCCTCGCTATTTCCTGCATTCCGCATCTTTTCATCCACAAATAAAGATATAAGTTCAGCAAATTGACCAACCTGATTAATGACAACTTGGAGTGAACAATCTAGAGAATTCTTAAAAATCATGTCATCAGAAAATGCTGAACTAATTTTCTTGTCAATTCTTTCCCTTCTACTAAAAAGTTCATTAACAAACCTTTCACGATCTAAACATTGCTTAGTTTCCTTAATATGAGTGGTCATTATATCTTTGATTATTCTGAGACCTTCTGGCACTCCTGAAAGCAATCTGTACATTGTTCTCAGCTCAGCAATATTTCCATCCACAATCATTTTTTTTAACCCAGACTTTTCCAGACCATGTAATCTTTTCACGTGAATTTCAATCATACATTTCTGAACCAGAGCAGTTATTTCGGCTGGTTTACTTTTACCGAGATACTTTGATACTCTTTTGATCTCTTCTTCTAGAAACATGTCTACATCTTTCAAATAATCAGCAATATCAGAAATATGCGTGAAATATTTCTTCGATGTTTTATAGTAGAAAACACCTGATGCTTCAAGGAAAGGCCCTGTAATGATGTCCTTGCGCACTCCAGAACCCAATCCCACTAGCATTTTTTCTGCATCACTAACCAGAACACTCTTAAAAATAATATTATCCCCTTTCCTGTCAATCTCTAACTCGATAACTTGAAGAAGTGCGTTCTTAAGCCTTTCTTTGATCTTGCCAGACTGGATAATGTTGTCTCTCCATAAATTCACTCCAAGCTGATAAACAGGAACTTTATTAGTCCCCGGTATGAAATTTGTTTCCATGTAGTTCAGCAGATTTTCAATGAACTTCAATGCCTTAGAGCTTGTTTGAAGCTCTTTATTTTTGCAATTTATAATGAGTAGAAATTAGTGGTGGGGATTTAATTGAAGTTTGAAATGTGTGGTAATTGTTGAGTAGTTGCCAAATTAACAGTCAAATCATGGTAGATGAATTTATAAAGGGAAAAATAAAGAGGTTCAAACAACCCCTTAATATGCTCCTTCCATTTCTAGTTCAGCACCTCCATAAACTTATTCTCTTGAACAGCCTCTATAGATGTAGCCATTTCTTCTAAATGTGATTTGATATTTGACTCAACTCTTGAGTACAGTGTCTCTCCAAAGTTGTACTGGATCATCGTATATGCTCTCCTAAAGACAACAAATACTCAAAACATCATATGATGAAGTCTCCATAATAAAAGTAATAATAAATTAATAATTCTAAACACACTGGTATAGTTATGAGAATGATATAAGAGCAAGCTCGAATTTCAGATTGGCAATTAAACCCCGGTTTTAGAAAAGTTTTTCTAGAATCACTTATTTATCCAAACTAATATTCAACCATACATTCTCCTAGTAAAATAATGTTGCAAATTTTGCACGTACAACCATAACTTTTGACTACTTCTTAACCACGTCGCATGCATTCTCTAAAAGAATCAATTTTCCGTAAATTGCTTTTCTAGAAAGCTTTACTAAACTCTGGCTAATGTTATGGAAAAAGATAACTATAAACCGGGGGCAGAATTTAGAAATGGCTTTAAGTGATATTTAGAGATTTGATAGAGTATGTGTAACTTAATCCAAAATGAATGAAGATATGTTTTTGCAATCTAGCAATCAAGAATTGCCAAGTAACATTCTAAGCGAATAAGATCTCAGGGTTTCCCATCTTGCATAATCAATGTGATTTTTCGTCTCTAGTGCTTCAAATTAGATGCCCACTATGGTTGACATGAGCCTGCAAAGTAATATATTCTTGAAACTATGAGCAAGTTTGAATCATTGCAAGGAAGCAAAAACTCGTGGCAAAACGCCAAAAATCCCGACTGATGATTAGCAGACGCCACAACATCTAAAAACACTAAAATGTAATACGCGATAATTGTCAATTTTTTTGTTAACTGAGTGGCAAACTGAGGTGGCTTATTTCAGCTGAGTCTTCATTTCAGGGGATTCGTCCAGTGGCAACATTGCTCATAATCTAGCAGTTAGGCTCGGCTGAGCTGGCTTGGGTTTGAGTAATATGTTTCATTCGCAAGTTTCTTTGGTGGGACTCTGAGGACCAAGTTTGAGGCTGAGGCACCAAAGGAAGCATTCCCAAGCATTGACCTTATTTCAGGTTTGTCCATTAACTAGGTTTACACAATTATTACTACTTATTTCCAAAGTAACGCTAGTTGGTCCAATGATCCTACCCACCAGAGATCGGAAGAGCACACGTCTTAAAGCGGTCGGTCTTGATGCTCTTGTGGAAGTAGGCCAATTTTCAACCTTATAGGCAGAGCAACCTCTAAGACTGATCATCGCCTTCACAAGAACACCAAGATGGACCACTTCTAGAGTGATCACCTTGCAGTACCTCAGTCCAAACAACAAAGCTGAAATGTAATATGTGGACGGTTGTCAATTTTTTTTTTTTTTTTTGTCCTGGTTGTTTGGAAAATATGTACAACTTTCCATTCTCCCTATCTTAAGTCCACCTTGAAAATACGCCCAAATTTAGAGACTAAACAAATTAAATGACTATAAATTTATAATATAGTTGTCCTCTCGCCTGAACAGAACAGTTGCATTTCTAAATTCCATTATATGATATGATAATACAATGCACTATTCCTCTTGCTCCGAGAAAACCAGGAAAAAATAGCCCTTCGTATCTATCATATCCCAGCATACCATTTCACCAGTCAGTCAGCCCCAACTCCATTCTTTTTTTTCACCCAATCCCCAACCTCCATTGTTTGATTCACTAATGTATTTGCCAAACCGCAGGATACCACAACAGAAATACAACAAAAATATGAAAAATAAGCTTGAATTGAAATGATGTTAACCGATACCACCACACCAGAACTAGAAAAAAGTACGATAAATAAACTTGAATTCAAATAAACCTGTGGATCTCTTCGAAGACGATGCTATTAGAATTCTGAGAATTCAGGATCAGGATCCTCCACAATAGCATGCCTGAACCTCTCTAATTGAGATTTCCAGTTCTCGTTCATCTTTTCGAAATGTTGAATCAGTAGATTGGCAGAGTGCTTCTGGAAAGGGGTAGAGTTTCGTTGATGTTGAGGTAAATACGCCTAAAACCAAAAACACAGCCTGCACCCAAATGAAAAGCCACACCGCGCTGGTCATTTTTGGCCCATTTACAATATTTGAGTCCACATATCCAATGAGGCCCAAACCATATTCAAACAAACTTTTTCTTTAATTGAATATGGAAAATTTGTAATTTTTAGTTTTTATAATATTTGACTTTTAAAGTAATGTATCAAAAAAAAAATATAATTTACTTTTAAATTAAATATGACTTCTTTTATTTACGGTTGTTTCATGTGTGACTTTTGATTAAATATATAGATACAAATGTGACTATTTTATATAGTTTTTAGTTAATTGTTTATTCTATGTCTGAATTTCAGTTATTAAATAGTAATTCAAATATACGTTCTTAATTTTTTATACGTGACTTTTTAATTTGATGTGAATTTTTTATTTAACTTTTTAATTAAATGTGACGCTTATTTCATGTGACTTTTCTATGCGTATCATTTTAACTAAGTGTAACTTTTTTTTTAAATATGTGATTTTACTACGTGTGACTTTAACATGTAACTTTTATAACTAAATGTGAC
This sequence comes from Nyctanthes arbor-tristis, assembly GCA_963692815.1. Lineage (NCBI taxonomy): Eukaryota > Viridiplantae > Streptophyta > Magnoliopsida > Lamiales > Oleaceae > Nyctanthes > Nyctanthes arbor-tristis. Next base: position 6,490 of record CAVNYN010223689.1, on the reverse strand, counting down.
TTTTAAATTAAAAAGCCACAAGAATGAAGTTTTTTTTTAAGAGAGGAAATTTATTCATTCAATGAATGAGTCGAAAGTACATCAGAAATAAAATAAGGCTGGAAATACAACCACTCAAAATGATTAGAAGAAAGTAACAAATGCTTAGCAAGCCTGTAGGCAACTTCATGTAAATGACTTTTTAATCACCCGAGTTTCACGTAAATGGCTTCTTTATTTATATGTGACTTTTTGTAACTAAATGTGACTTTTACGTTAAAAAGTCACTAGAAATGAGAGTTTTATACATGTGAGTTTTATTGTATGTAATCATGACGAAATTTCTAATCACTCGATTTTCATGTACGTTACTTCTTTATTCATATGTAAATTTTGTAACTAAGTATGACTTTTAAATTAAAAAGTCACAAAAATGTGACCTTTATATACGTGACTTTTTAATGAAAATACAGTCAAGATAAATTTTATATACGTGACTTTTTAATCACTCAATTTCATGTACATGACTTCCTTCTTTATATGTAACTTTTATAACAAAATGTGACTTTTAATCTAAAAAGTCACAAAACTGTGACTTTTATATGCGTGACTTTTTAATGAAAGTACAGTCCAGCCGAAATTTATATATGTAACTTTTTAATCGCTTGTTTTTCATGTAAGTGACTTCTTTATTCATATGTAACTTTTATAAATAATTGTGTGTAACACCCCAAAATTTAGAAATATTAGTTGTCGAGGAATTTTAATATTTTATTATACATCACATACTTGAATTAAATTATTTTTAAACTCTAGGAATTAAGAAAAATAAATAAGAAAATTTAAAGATTAAATGTTTATTTATAATTCGGAATAAGCTCCTAGAAACTTCTATAACTTTCGTTAGGGAATGGCAAATGAAAAGGAAGAAAAAATTAGAAAAGCAAACAAACCCCTCCGTTTTTCTTTTAGGGGAGGGGCTGGCTACCCCCTCAATATTCCGGGCCGCTTAGCCCAAGAAGAAATAAAGGGGCCTGGCACCCCCTCGCCACCCGCCCCACCTTATTTTTAAATACCAGGCCTTCCGTCTTTATTTGATGGGGGGCCGGCTGTCCCTATTTTTGGTATCTTCGTACACAGGCGGTAACGAGCATTACTTTTGTATGGAGTTAAGAATTGAGATATGTGAAAGGCGTTGAGATCCTTATTCAACGAGCTTCAATATGACATGTTAAATTAAAAGTAAACATGATAACTCCACTTATATTACAAAGTTTGATATGTTAAGTATATATTTTATACGTGTAATGTGCATGATTGATATGCATGTTGATTCTGTGCACTAGTATATTGATATTATTATACATTGCATAAGGGGGTGCACGCCATGCATGGAGTATGTATAGGTGTACGTGGCATATGTGGGGAGCATGTTATGGTGTTATTGGCCACCAGAAAGTGTTGAAGTTGATTGTTAGTAATGCAATAGATGATCACGTGAGGCCCCATATAATCCGTACTTCATACTTTCTAGTCTTCTCCCTAGCATGCATTGAAACTTCAGTGAATTTAGTTCAAGGTTTGGATGACAGAGAATAGCAGGTACAGAAGAGTTTCACTGGATTGCAATGCAAGGCTATTCATCATCAAAGACATTGCAAAAGGAATAAATTTCCTTCACCAGAACTTGACTTCTCACAATGTGGTTCCTCATGGAAACCTCAAGTCTTCCAAATTTCTCATTCAACGCGAAAACCAGAGTAACTACCGCGTTAAGATCACAGATAATGGGTTCTTGGCGCTTTTGCCATCCCGGAAATCCCTGGAGCAAACCGCCGTTGGAAAGACCCCGGAGTTCGCTCAGGGGAAGAAACTAACAAGAAAAGCTGATGTGTTCTGTTTTGGGATCATAATATTACAAGTCATAACCGGCAAGGTGCCTGATCAAGCTGACACTAGTGCTGAAGACCTTTCGCCTTTCGGAATGGGCTAGGTCGGCCGTAAACAACGACTGGTCGACCGGTATATTAGACGTCGAAATAGTTGCAGAGAGGGAAGGGTACGATGGCATGTTGAAGCACACAGAAATAGCTCTTGATTGTACTGATATGGTACCAGACAGGAAACCAGCAATGAGCCAAATACTAACAAGAATACAAGCCATTAAGTTTCAAACAAGAGATTAAATACTATATTGTTATTATTTTGTTTTTTTTATGTTTATCTTCACTCATATTACGTAGAAAATAATTTACATTGCTGTCGTCTGTGTCTTTCCTCTAGGACATTCTTGGTATGGCACATAACTAGACCAGATAAAATTAGAGTACAAAACTGAATGAAGTTAGAAAAAAAAAAGTTGGATTTCACTGTAAAAAAAAAAATCTATTTCTACATTCTAAATTCATACAAAATTAGACATGATATGATATCAACACGTTTAGTACACCAAACTCGACTAAAAAAGGATAAGAAGAAAGTTAAAAAGGGGGGGGGGGAGGGGACCCCGTTTGTCTTCTTTTTTGGGTTAAAATGAGGAAGCAAGAAAATTATTGACTTAGAGATGACTACTAAAAGTGCTTGTTAGGAAAAACGGTGTCGAATTGAAGAGCCAACCGCCACCGCATACATGTACGTGGCATAATTCCTGCACTCCATCGCCCAAGTGTCACCTCTTCTAAACTAATATAAGCATGTTCATGCACTCCATTTCTTTCATCTTCTTTCTCCTTATTTTTCTTCTCAAATTTGAAGCAGATTCATCAAGTTGCTCTGTTTCTGAACTGGGTTTTTTAATTTCTTGAAGAAACAACAAGAATCAGACCTTAGATAACTATCTCTTCAGGCTTTCAACCATGCCTCGTGGGTACAGTTTTGGGAGGCCAGAAGAAGCCACTCACCCCAACTCCGTCCGCGCCACCATCTCTGAATTCCTCTCCACCCTCATCTTCGTCTTCGCCGGAGAAGGCTCTGCTCTTGCTATTTGTACGTGCCTAATCCACTTAATTACCTACCTTTTATTGCATAGTTTAGAAGGATTATATGTTTATTTGTTGAGTTTGTTTGGTTTTGCAGATCAGATGTATGGAGACACAGTTCCAGGAGCATCCAGGCTCGTGCTGATTGCGCTTGCCCACGCCTTCGCCCTGTTTGCTGCTGTTGCTGCAGCTTTGAACGTTTCCGGTGGGCACGTCAACCCGGCCGTCACTTTTGGTGCTCTAGTCGGCGGGAGGGTGTCGTTGCTTCGTGCAATTTACTACTGGATTGCTCAGCTATTGGGTGCTATTGTGGCTGCTCTGCTGTTGAGGCTTGCGACAGATGGCATTGTAAATCTAGAAAAAATGCTTAAAATTCATTACTTTCTTGGCTTAATTGTAAGTCATTATTGAGAAATGTTCAGATGCCCAAATAACTTAAATTTTATTTGGCTGTTTCTTTCATGTTTCTACAGAGACCGGTGGGATTTGCGGTGGCGGCCGGGGTCGGAGGATGGAACGCACTGGTCTTAGAGATAGTGATGACATTTGGCCTGATGTACACAGTTTACGCCACTGCAATTGATCCAAAGAGAGGGAGTTTGGGCACAATCGCGCCGCTAGCCATTGCCTTCATAGTCGGGGCTAATGTGTTAGTTGGAGGGCCTTTCGACGGGGCATCGATGAACCCTGCTCTGGCCTTTGGACCTGCGTTGGTCGGGTGGAGGTGGCACAATCATTGGATCTACTGGTTGGGGCCGTTTGTCGGGGCGGGACTGGCCGGGCTAATTTACGAGTTCGGGGTGATACAACCAGAGACTCCACACCATACTCACCACCAGCCTTTGGCTCCGGAAGATTACTAGGGTGGCATGACGTTTTGGAGTAATGGTGCACAAAAATAAGAAGAAGGGATAGTGCATGTGTTGGGTCTAGAGATTAATCCTTTGTTTGGTGTTTTGTGGCTTTGGTGTCATATCTATGGTATTGCATTTGTAAAGTAAGTTGCCAAACATTTTGATAGCAATATCAATAATAAATAATTATGGCTACGGTCGTGCGGACTTTTAAGTATAAATTGCTTAGAACAATTCACTTACTGGGAGATTAGTGTAGTACATGTGAGTTTTACCATATCAATCAATTTGTCCGTTTTGAAGAAACCTAAGCAAGAATACAAAATTTAAGCACGGACCTTAATTTTAAGATGACATATAGACATAGTTGTGTGAAAATGTCTAGATGTACCCGGCTTAGAAGGATGTGGTGATGTGTTAATATTATATCACATTATTCATTTGAACATTTCTAGTTGACTAGAGTATTTGTAGAAATGTTTAGTATTGGAGATTTATATAGTACATGTGAATTTTTAATGATCAATAAAACTTGATTAGATTAAGATTAATGTGGGGGAAAAAACCAAGCGGAAAAAAGTCAAGGGGAACAAACCAGGGGAAAAAACTTATTTTCAAATAATATATAGGTGAAAAAGTAGGAGAGAAAATATTAATTGGACATGTAACGGTTCTTTATTGGATTGGAAGGGGAGTGAGGGAAAAGAGTATTTTATTAGATTGGAGAGGAGTAGGAGTGGGAGTAGCAAAGTTAAATGAAGGGTCAAATTTGGCCCCTCATTTACCTTTTTTCCCCCAAATTTAAGTTTTTCCCCTTCGACTAGACACATTATTTGGGGTGTTGGGGAGAAAAACTTAAAATTTGGGTTTTTTGTCCAACACTGATCGTGTTTTTAGTTTGACAATGGGGAAATAGGATGAATATTTATATGCTCAAGCGTGGGTCTCAATATTTTTATATGTGGACACAGTCACATAGTTTAGAACTTCTATATCCGCACAGTAGCAGATTTGGAGCAGTGGATTTTTGGGGGTATGGCTCAATGGTGGGTTTTTGTTCTGTTTTCTTGGGGTCCTATGCTTAGGAGTTTTTGGGTCATAGGACCTATATCCATGTTAGATTGATCTTGGAGTTTGGTCACTTGAATATGGGCAACTTTGGGCAAGATTTTAGGTTAGATATTGATTCTTGATCGGCTTGTTGCTAAACGTGAATTTGTTTATATGGAGAGGTTTCATTATGGCATCTTCTGTCTTATATATGCGAATAGTTGCATGTGGTGTGGATTTTTAAATTCAAGTGACTTTCATTCATGCACTCATATCTTAAAAGTGCTTTGGTGAATAAGAAACTGAAGCCCGAATCTCAAAATCCACTTACTGAGGATGCTTATGCATTGATAGGAAAAAATTTAGGTACCCTAGAAGTATCCTATTATGATACTCTAAGTCAATAAAAAACTCACATGTGGGATTTTTGGCCCTATTTTGGTCTCGAGTACCGTATTCATGTACTCCTGAAGTACAGATATTTTCTCTTGTCGATAGCAAAGCTTTCGGCTTTTATCTCAAACTTCCTGTCTATTTTGTATCTTCGATGATTTTAAGTTCCGCTCTAGTTTCATATATATGAGAGTTTTGCTGCCATATTTTTAGTATTCCATATTTGTACCCATTCTTCAAAGAACAAAATCTGTTTATTTTATACATTTGTCGCTGTAATTCATTTTTAAACCCCCCCTTTTTTAAATTGTACCCATCATATAAATGTTGGGAAATTTTTTGAAAATGACAAAATTTTATATGGTAACAACAAAAATGATAAATTTTCGTAACTTTTTAATTTGGATAAAATGTCATTTCTACATCCAATCTGGCAATCTATTTATTTGCCTTTTTTCTAGATAGTTCTTATTATCTAATTATTATACATTTAAGATGTTGAGCTTGATTATCTAACTATAAAATTGTTTCGGTAAATCCAGATAGATGCACAACCATATTTCACCGTATCTAATTTCATGTCCAACTATGAATTGTTGAGATGATATAGTAGATATGTCATCTACACATTTTGAATTCAATTCTATACAGTTTATCAAATTTTAATCGTGCTCATGTCAATGCTAGAGCCAAAAAAAAAAAAAAGCAAACCCCAATTGTATAGTGTAATTGACAAATTGACGAGCCGATTGGTTGGGGGAGGAAAGAAGGTTTAAATCGTGAAGAGCAATGACGAAAATATGGAAACTTTTGAATTTCATTTTCTATTAGTGACAATTTTGTCAAAAAAAAAAAAATGAAAACAAAAGAGAGAAATGAAGGAGAAGGGAAAAAAAGGCTAATTATGGAAAAATTTATAAAGGTGTCTACTTTGGCACACACCTTTTAAAAGATTGGCTATTTTCTGCAATTTCCTCATAAGGTTTTTGCAAATTTACCTATAGTTATGCTCTCTTTTCAGCTTTCATTGATCGACTAGCATGATAATGTGCTAGTCAATAGATAAGAAATATTTTTTTTGTTTCATATATTTATTTAGTTTTTTATATTTCTAGATTTGATACAACAAACTTTGCAATCATCATCTAGAGCCCTTTTTTAAAATATCCCGAAAATTTTGTAACAAAACTTTTCATCCTATGTAGCGTGTATAAATATACGCTACATCTATTTAAA
>CAVNYN010223686.1:0-31131 GCA_963692815.1 Nyctanthes arbor-tristis | reverse complement strand
TGATAAATCTCATGGTCACAGTATTGTGAGCTTCGACCAATCTCCCGGAACTACCAAGCTGGCTTGCACTCTGTAATGAACTGTAAGATAAATAAATTTAATTAGGCCTTGAACTAGGGTAACGCACGACTCAGAGATCTATCCGTTTGATTCAATAAATGCGCAAGCTACGTGGTGCAACTAATTCATATAGTAGACCGTGCACAAACAACATTTTATGCTCATATTAGAAGTTTCACGTTTTTCAAAGTGTCCACGACAAGTCTAATCGCCTTGATATACATAAAGCCACTTACCTTAAATAGAAACAAATGAATTCGAGGGTATATGTGTCATTATAATGGTTGAATATTGCTATATTCAGACTAATAATTTTTTTCACCATTTTCGACAATACATAGTTACTTTTCGTCGTTTTTGGAGATCTCCCTTTCTTATATTTAACCTATAATTTTCTTCATTAAACACACTAACTAGACATGTCAAAATCAATCAATTGACAAGAAATCTAACCCATATTTTTATCTTTCGAACACATATCCGCTTCACCTATACAAGACAAACATGCATCTTATATAACAAATTGTTTTTACTTATAAATTTTTGTCGTATACGTTAGGGACGGATTTAGGGGGGTTGACTTCCTCTTTCGCTGTTACGTACTCCTATTCTAGGAAAAAAAATCATTTAATAACCTTTTGAAAAATTAAAAAGGAAAATTTTTCTTGTGTTTTGATTAGAGATTGTCACTCGATGGCCCTTTTTATTTATCTAGATCCTGCTACAAGTGTTGCAACTTCTTAAATAAAACTTCTCGAGGCCCACTAGGATCTTGTTCTCTTTCGCGCTTTGTAGGATAGACAAAAGAAGGATGGGGAAGCGGAAAAAATACTTTTTAATCCCAATGGATAATCCTCTTCACTTATATCAAGTGAAAATGAAGAAAAACGAGGACACATGTAGGTGGGAGATTTGTGATGATGAAGTTAAGATCCACGGTGTTTTTAGCAGTTTGTATAATTCTTGGTATAGTTGTTCTAAAAATTTTTCATTATCTTCAACGGAAGGCCATGTATGATAATCAAATTAATTTGCCATTTCTTGATTATCTTTTGACAACAATTTGCCTCGTTTTATATTCACAACGAGATTATCAATGATCATACATGTGATGTGAGGTCATTAGAGAACCTATTCGTAGTAAGCCCTTTATATGTGGGGGTCAATTGCTATAATATCAATTGACATTTGTTTGACCTTAATTTGATTAATATACCAATAGTGATGTGTTATACTTGCTTTCAACTTAAGGATCAAAATCTTGATTGACTTATATGAAAAATATGTATATAGACTGGGTTACAAAAATTTTCTAGGGAAATCACTTTGTAGACTGCTATGGAGATCACATTTGTAAAAAAAAAGTAAGAATCATAAACAAGAATCATAAACCACAATTGGGTTATTGTTTTTTTCCATAATAATTATTAACTGGTCTCCACAATGAAAAAGTATATGGTTCTAATGGAAAATTGTTATGATATGTGAAGATGAAAATACAATATCTACAGTATGACGTGGAAATGCGTCTCTCTCCTATAACTATTTGCCACTTAACTCTAACAAGAAAATCAAAATTCAACCTACTTTGTTTGTGTAGAAGTCTCAAATTTCATGATTAATACTTAATTACTAATATCGAAAGTTCACTTATCAACTCTCACCACCTGTATTTCCCCATTATGAGAAAGTGAATGATTTGAACAAATTAGAAGGCAATCTAGCTTAAGCTAGAAGTATGTCACCAACCCTCTCAATATTAGTCTCGTCTACTATTCTTCTTACTCAAAAAATCGGGATTATGTTTTCGCGCTGTGAATTGGCCAAATTAGTAAACGCAATACTAATTAAACAACTTTTAGGAGATCAAATCACTAACATGTGAAAATTGAGAAAAACAAAAATGCATCAACAGTAAAGCACATATTGCCATTTGATACAAAATTAATTAAAAGAAAAGGAAAAGAAAATTGAAATAGTTGAGATAATATTTTAAAAGAAAAATTGAAATCTTTAAACTAAAACAAAATACTTTTAATTGTGAAATAAAAGTGATTTGAAACAGAAATATGGTAAAGAAAAATAATAAAGAAAATAGATCTAAAATTTTATGGTTATGAGATTTTATCATATATATACATAATTGTAGAATGCTAAACTGCTAACTTTCTTCAATTTCAAGAATAATTATTTAAAATACAAATTGACATTTAGCTAAGTTTAAAACAATGATTTGTGTAATTTATTTTAAATAAAAATATGAGAGAGGTAGTAAAACCAATGTTCTCTAACAGCAGGAGTTGATAGAAGTCATTCATCATAAAATGACTATTATGATTTTGAACACGAAATGCATCAATCAGGTAATCATCTAACTTGACAAATATGTCACCACACCTCTATCAAAATCATTCCTCCATTGTTTTTGCTTCCAACAATTGCATTTATAACATTAGCAGCGTGCATTTGATTGCAGCTATATTAGTGGTCGACGGAAGTTATTATGGTTGCAACATTTATCTCGCAACTTTTAACAGAAAAAGATCATTTTCGGTGAGGTTGATGAAAAAATTCAGGCACTCCAGGCCAATAAGAAACCTATATGTGTATTTTTGAACCCTATCTTTGAGACCTTTATACCCATGTGTGAGCTGTTGAATGGTTTGTAGTATCTTAATATGGTACTCTTGAAGTATCAGATGTTTTTTCAAGGGTTGAGAAGCCAAAAATGTTGGAAAAGTAAAGGTTTGAACAATTTGCACTAGGATCTATTATTTATATATAATATATGAAAAATTAGAATATTAATATTAACGTGTGATTATGGCGGTGATTTGTGGATGGATTATTTGTAATGCACGTCTTTTGTTTGACCCGTATTCAATTTTAATGTTCATGGGCACCTCCCTCCCTCATTTATATATATATATATATTTTTTTATTAAATAATTTTTTTAATACATTATTAAAAGGCGATGAATTATTCTATCTGTTATAGAAAGTTAACAAAACGGTGATAAATGGGTAAAGATTTACTTTATTATCCCTTTTAATGTTTTCTCTCTTCCCTAGTGATGAAATAATGTGCAATGATCAATAATAATAAGATAATTTTGAAACCTTTTTATTAATATTTTTAACTTCTTAATGCGGAAATAGAGGTTCTACAAGAGATTGTAGGGGTTAAAAACTCTCTAGAACGTCATCAAATCACATGAGACTTGATTTCCCACATATATTTATTATTTTTATTTATTTATTTTTGGTTGAAAAATGATGCAAATGTACATTCCCAATATCACCCTTTTCTTGAGACAAAATAGCATTAGTGCCACTCATAACTACCATTTTTCATGCTTGAAAATGGCGGTTTCTAAACTTAAAATGCAGTAAAAGAAGTTCCACATGTTCAGATAAATGTGTTTGATATTTTTAAAGACTAAGTAGTTGAATAATATTGACAAAAACTAGCTTCATTTATTTTTTACTTCAATGGTACAATCTTTATGGTGTACTTAAATATAAATAACAAAAATTGAAAGAAACGGTTAACAAATTTGGCCATTCATTGCTACTTCTAAATGCACTTTTTTAGAAGCGTTCTTTTGATGGGGAAGCTGCTTCTATTTCTTCTTCTTTTTCTCCTCGCCCTCGTTTTTATTTTTTATTTTTATCAGGAAGCAATTTTATATCATGTCATATCAACTAGATTGAAATGTGAAAAACATGTCACGAAGGAAATTAACTCGTGTACAATTGTAAAATGAAGCAGAAAGTGAAATGGAATTTCAAACTAAGAACTATTGTATGATGGTTATGCAAAGGGTAAGAAACTTTTTCTTAATTGTCAGTAAATGAAGTTTCAAGATAAAAATTCAATTCTTTTTCCTGAAATTTGTGTGGACACTAGAGTTTAGCAAGTAAACTACTACCAGACATTCATAATGTCGTTAACGCCAAACAATTGTCCTCAAAATTCATGGCAAATTGGGATTTTTCAAAATAAATTTGTTATCAAGCCTTGACAAACATACCATAACATAGCAAGGCAGAACAAATTGCCTTCAAGTCAAAAACAGTTCATTGTTATTATCGTTTAATACCAACTTATTGCATGGACTAATTTCAAGTAAAGATGAATGAATTACATTATTCTGAATATTTTCCTCTCAAACCCATTTGTAAAGGATATTAAAATGTATCAAAGTAATATATATATTTTTACACATTAGGTATTTGATTGAATAATCCCGCTAGGTGTTTAGTGAGAATTATTTTTACTAGTGAGACGAGATCACACAAAAACAACGATCAAATTATTGACAATTTAAAAGGTGGGTCCCGTGGTCGTGGGTGTGATTGAGAATCCTTTAAGTTTGCGATTAGCTGTAATAATAACGCGTATCCGTAAGGGCGTCAATGGAATTTCGTATAGCTAACAAACGTTTTAATTGTTCTTAAATCTTAATTAGTAATTACTTAAATATAATTATTAAACTGGGTTCAGACCAAATCGCCAAACAACGTGGGAGAGAGTAGTAGAGAAAAACAAAAGACTTTCACGGAGAAAAATACGGGAAAAAAAAATGGAAAAATAGATTTTGCTTAGCGAAGCAAAAGGGATTACATTTTAATTCTCTCTCATATTTCTGCGATACTTTTCCCATTTTTTCTCATCAAAAATATTTGGAGCGGTGAACATACAGAGCTCATTCTGCTGTCAGATCTTTCTCATTTTTTATTCTTTTTTCATTTTTTATTAGAAATATCAAGAAAATCAGGAACTTGTAAATAAGAAGTGGAAATTTTTTGTTTGTGGAAATAATCTATTTGAAGTGAATTAGGATTGGATTTTTTCATTCTTTGAGTGGAGGAGGCAGTGGCGCTTTGATCTGCTTGAAGTGCATTGTTGTTTTCTTGAGATTTGGAAGTTGATCGTTAATATTATTGGAGTTTCTGATCTGTTTGAAGTGGTTGTGGAAAATGGTAATGAATGTTGCTTGGTTTTTGTTTTGGCTGTTCTGCAAATTGTATGGTGTTGCTCAATCTTCATTTTTGATAGGTGATAACTTTTGTTAATTTTATTTTAGCGTGATCAGTTGATCTATCGGTAGTTCAATCAGTATTTGATCTTTCTCATTGTTTCTTTAGTGTTGATGAGCTTCTGTAGGAGTTGACACGAATGCGTTTCTTTTGCCACCAGTATTAAATTACAATCATTTGGGATGAATCTTATATGGAACTGGATTATTCCTGGCATATGAATTTATCGAAGTTTCCCTTCCTTCCGGCGTATTTGGGATTTGGGGTGGGAGTGAGGGGGTGGGGGTAGGTGATAGGTGATAGATGGGGGATTCTTGGTTGCAAGGTTTGACTTCAATCTACTTGAAAAGTGGACAAAGTACTAAAATGCAGCAGTTGATGTGTTCTTTCTTTGGACAAAGTACTAAAATGCAGCAGTTGATGTGTTCTTTCTTTGGAGAGCTTGAAATCAATGTTTCCTCTAGATTACAGTTCATATATAGGCAATTTCTCCCAGTGTTATGGTTGTTTCCTGAAAAATTTTCTCAGCAATGGTGATGATTTAAAAGTAATACAAATTCTAGATGTCGCCTCAATGCAAGGCATCCCAGACAAAAACAATTTCAGTGATACTCATTATGAGGAAAGCATATTCTGCATTATTTTTAAACCAGAATATCTGGAGCACGAAATGCATGAGAAGTTCGTCTCATTCAATTACAGCTTCTTAATATTAACAGTCCGGTGCTTATCCATGGATGATTGAAATCTCACAAATACGTTATCTGCAACTTGCATTCTGAAGTTCAAGAATGGACTTCCTTAAACTTACCGTGTTTCTTCCTAGTTTCTCAGATGCTCTTCACCTCACCATACTGAATACTTGAATATCATTGAGCATGTGTAGGTTGCTTCAGTCAGTTTAGGAGTTGGGTCTCTTGTTTGGGTGGAGGATGCTGATGAAGCCTGGATGGATGGGGAAGTTGTGGCGGTCAATGGTGGAGACCTCAAGGTCCTTTGTACATCAGGGAAAAAGGTGAGCTTTTATTTATTTATTCTTTTCTTTTGGGGTTACCTGTAGAAACTGACATTTGACATATCTGTCTTTTCCAAGTGGTTAGCATCTGAAAAATGATAATTGGCAACTTATGAAAGTTTTGCACTTCAATTTATTATTTCTCTAGTGGGAAACAAGTTCATTTTATTGTAATCGGGAGAGAGACATGGAAACTGTCTCTATGCCTTAATACTTCCACAATACACTCTTAAGTTTATATCGCCCAACTAATCAAAAATACCCTTAAGGATTGGATCATTCTAGGACCCATCTACTCATATTTTCTGCAGGTCGTCGTTAAGTCGTCTAATGTCTATCCCAAAGATGCTGAAGCCCCACCTTGTGGAGTGGATGATATGACAAAGTTGGCATATTTGCATGAACCTGGAGCTTTACACAACTTGAAGTCTAGATATGATATCAATGAAATATATGTAAGTTCTACTATGTTTTACCCATTGTCGGGAAAAGTTTTGCTTGTTTTCTTTATCATGCACACACTCAACTCAAGGCAATATTATCTAGCTTCTTACAACCTGGATGTGTTTTCAGACATACACAGGAAATATATTAATAGCTGTGAACCCCTTTCAAAAATTGCCGCATCTATATGATAGCCATATGATGGAGCAATATAAAGGAGCAGGCTTTGGAGTGCTAAGTCCGCACCCGTTTGCTGTTGCAGATGCTGCATATAGGTATGTATTATCTTGGGGTTGACTGTTTTTGCTTCATGCAACATATGTTGGTATCTAAGGGACTGTTTTGTGTACATAGGCTCATGATGAACGAAGGAAAGGAACAGTCCATTTTGGTTAGTGGTGAGAGTGGGGCCGGTAAAACAGAAAGCACAAAACAGCTCATGCGTTATCTTGCTTACATGGGTGGACGATCTGCAACTGAAGGAAGGACAGTTGAACAAAAAGTTCTTGAGGTAATAAATCTTTCATTTTAGTTTGCAAACAGGCATAATTTACGGGCAATAGTTGTGGTGAGCGTATGTCATCATATGACTTTTTTAGTCTTCTTCTTGCAGTCAAATCCTGTTCTGGAAGCATTCGGCAATGCAAAAACGGTGCGGAATAATAACTCAAGGTATGAAAGATTCTGCATTTGCAGTACGACACTGGGTTTGTTGGAAGCTTTATCCTATAAAGTTCTTTCCTTACGTTACATCAACTAATATTTTACATGCTGCAACAATCACAGCCGTTTCGGTAAGTTCGTAGAGCTTCAATTTGATCAAAGGGGTAGGATTTCAGGAGCTGCTATCAGAACTTATTTGCTCGAGAGATCTCGTGTTTGTCAAGTATCTGATCCTGAGAGAAACTACCATTGTTTCTACATGCTCTGTGCTGCACCACCTGAGGTAACATGCTTGTATATCTTTTTCTATCTTTTGTCCTTTTCCACATAATTTTCCTATTTGATCATTTCATCCGAGACATACTGCTAAAATATTAGATCCTAGTAGAATATGTTAAAAGAGGGAGAGTTAAACCCAATTTAACCATGTCCATTTGTAGCAAAGGTTCTGATTTGATTTGAGTTTAAATCGAACTAATGAAGAATTACTCATTTAACACACTCAAATTTTGGGAATAATACTAAGTTGTTGTTCATCATGACGGCACAAATTGGAGGTTCCTTAATGTGATGAATATGGTAGTTAATAGGTCATGAGAAAAAGGAGGAACTGTTTCCATCTTTTGATCTAAATGCAATGCTTAACCTCGGGAGGTAACTTCTCATTTTCTAATATTCTCTGAGAATGACATTAAGTAATAGACATGCAAATTATATATTTCTAGGCAATTCCCCTTGTCAAAGTTCCATTAATAGGCGGCAAAACCGGTTGACAAATATAGCTTTGCCCATCTTCCTTATATTTACTTACATTGATCGTTCCTACCAAACCCCGAAGATTCTTTCTGTATTCTCTTTGTTGTTGCTACTGCTTTATTTAGCTGAATGACATGTATGTGATATCATAAATATATTAATGCCGTTTTAATTTTATTGATTTATACCTATATTATTTATTGTCTTTGTTGTTTATACTGCTCCCTGTCCTTTGTTTTTGCGGGGATCAATTTGTATATGCAAAGCTGCATATTTATAATGTAGAGCTAAATGGGGCATGATCTGTGGCTTTGTCTTTTGACGCCTACTTGGTATCATGTCTCCTAATAGTAGGTTAATGTGTTCTTCCCCAGAGACATAAATTTAATTATTTTCTGTCAGTTTATTTTGAAATCTTTGTTTATTGCAGTCTCTTAAGTTTTGGACTTAATTCCTGATGAATCTTTTTAATTTTGTTATCAGGATATTAAAAAATTTAAGTTGGACAATCCGAGAACATTCCATTATCTAAATCAATCAAACTGCTTTGCTTTAGATGGGGTTAATGAATCAAGAGAGTACATAGCAACAAGGAAGGCCATGGATACTGTGGGAATCAGTTCAGAGGACCAGGTACGGAAGATAGTTGTTTAAAAATGCAAAGTGTTCTTGTGCTAACTATGTTTCTTTCTTTGTTTATCAGGATGCAATATTTCGAGTAATTGCTGCAATCCTCCATCTAGGAAACATTGAATTTGCGAAGGGAAAGGAAATTGATTCATCCATGCCTAAGGATGAAAAATCTTTGTTTCATTTAAGAACTGCAGCGGAGCTGTTCATGTAATAGTTAGATTTTTAAAGGCCATCCTTCAACTGACAAGAATAGTTATTTCATTCTTAATGGAAGATTCAGCTTTTAAAAGCTCAACATTTTGTAGGTGTGACGTGAAAGCTTTGGAGGATTCCCTCTGCAAACGTGAGATTGTCACTCGTGATGAGACTGTTGTCAAATATTTAGATCCAGATGCTGCAGCTGCCAGCAGAGATGCTTTGGCCAAAATTGTCTACTCAAAATTGTTTCTCTGGTAAGCTCAATTTTTATGCTTAAAGGGTTGTTCATAAGTTTTTGCAGATTTCTAGAGCCAGCATAGGGTTTTGTTTTAATTGGGTTAAATTTTGTATTTACCCTTCATTTGCCATTATTTGCAGGCTCGTAAATAAGATTAACAGTTCAATTGGTCAAGATCCTAATAAAAAAGGTTTAATTGGGGTGCTGGATATCTATGGATTTGAGAGTTTCAAGACTAACAGGTGCTTAACTGGTATGCTTTGTCTTCATTGTTGATATGATCTGGTCGGTTTAGTCAGTTACCTAAAAGAACTGCTCACAAGTTGAATATGATTTGTGTTCTTTTCTCTTGTTAATTAACTTTTAACGTACAGGCTTTGGCACTCTTCTCTGTCTGTGATTTAGAGAATGAGATAAGATCACCTTTTAATCATAACCATTATATTTTCCTTTTCACTTTGGGTTGCTGGGGAAGGAGAAGTGAAAGTGGGGCTGTGGGTGGAGTTAACGCTTTGTGCACTGTGCTTAATCTTTAGATCTCCATCTTTCCCCTCCCACCAGCATTATCTATCATGATTGCCTTTGCAATTTCATGGTTGTCCATAAGTATGATGCAAATACATATTGTTAGTTGCAACAACTCGACTATAATCGAAGTTCCTGCATATCAACCCTGTTGCTATCCTTGTTGCAGAATCTGAAAATCTATAACTTTTAGCATCCTTATGGGCTTCTGATGCTAGAACTTGACCATTCTTTATCATGAATTTCTAATTGTTGAATAATTTAATTCCAAAGTATTGCTTAACTTTTCCTTTGATCAAATAGGTGATTTTCTTCAATCATTTGCTTCTTGTAATCACTTGTTTTTAATGTTGCATATATCTACAGTTTCGAGCAATTCTGCATAAACTTGACCAATGAAAAACTGCAGCAGCACTTTAACCAGGTAACTTATTAAGTCTTCTTTTCTTTCTGGTAAATTCTATTAAGAATTTGTCACTTGCTATAATTTTGTAATACTTCTGCATTATATGGCAGCACGTCTTTAAAATGGAGCAAGAAGAGTATACAAAAGAAGAAATTAACTGGAGCTACATTGAGTTCATTGATAATCAAGATGTTTTGGATCTCATTGAAAAGGTTGTATTATCTGTGCTTTCTGTTTTTCTTGAATTTTTGTTTTCTAATATTCATTGTGCTCTCTTGTTCAGTAACTGAACGGTTGGCATCCACTTTTTGTCCTCAACTCAATCAATGATAATCTGCTGTCATCCTATTTTGTGTATTGTACTAGGACACTAAGAAGTTGAACTTTGTGCTTTGAGTCCATTTTTTGAGCCTTGTGCCCTGACTTAAAAGACTTAAGTGTCTCTAAGTCTTTGGTACTCATTCATTGGACTTTCCCTTCCTGGTTTTTGTTATTGCTTCAGCTTTCTCAATGGACGACTGGATTAATGCAGTTCTGTTTAGGTTAGACCCAAGCCGTTGTTAAAATTCTATCCTCCAATAGTCATCTTTCTTGATGTGATAGCATATCCTTTATTCATGATTATGTTCATAATTGTACATAATCGAAGAAAAAGACTATTACCTATTCTATCCTATCCAGTCTCATTTCTTTTTTATTCACTGAGCTAGGTTTTTTTAGTATGAGTTTTCAGATTTAAAATCCAAAAATCCTTATTTTCTTTCGTGTCTATTAATGTCTAACTCCCTGAAGGACAGGTAGGAGCTTCTGTTTCATCATTTATAAAATTTGTTAATTTTAGATACCTATTTTGTGTAAGCAATTGCCATGATCTGGTCAACTTTTTATTTAAAAATAATCCCGCTTACAATTTTTCCCCTCTGTTTTGAAACTTCTCAGAAGCCAGGTGGTATTATAGCTCTTTTGGATGAAGCCTGGTAAGTTTTTGTTTTGATTTTACTGGAACTTCTGTTTAAAACAATCTAGCTTGTTTCATAGTGCTATAATACTTGATGATTGGCAATTTGATGGGTTGCAAATGCACCGTAGCATGTTTCCACGATCAACTCATGAAACATTGGCCCAAAAGCTCTACCAGACATTCCAGAAACATAAGCGATTCAGTAAACCGAAATTAGCTTGTTCAGAGTTCACCATTGCCCATTATGCTGGTGATGTAAGTTTCTATCATCTCTCTATTTTTTATTTTGGGTAATCTCTATACTTCATGGTGATTTTCTTAAAAAGAATGGATTATCTTTATGTCTTGTGTATCAGGTAACTTACCAAACCGAGTTGTTCCTGGACAAAAACAAAGATTATGTCTCCGCTGAACATCAAGCACTCTTATGTGCTTCCAAATGTTCCTTTGTCGCAGGTCTATTTACGCTTTCGAATGAGGAGTCTTCCAAACAATCAAAAGTTCCTACAATTGGCTCCAGTTTTAAGGTGTGTAATTTCATTCTTCTGTTTTGATATCCTTTGGCTTTGTGTCTATAAATTGAGATATTGAGATATGATGGAATGTTGCAGCAACAACTGCAATCTCTGCTTGAAATTCTAAACAAGACGGAACCTCATTATATTCGTTGTGTGAAGCCCAACAATCTTCTTAAGCCAGCTATCTTTGAGAATCATAATGTCCTGCAACAACTACGCTGTGGGGTAGGATATTTATATTTTTTGTTTATTGCTTTTGCTCTTTTAGTTAAGAGGTTTAGATTCCCGCATGTGGGTTGTTTTATGCTTATTATTATGCATGCCCATGCAGGGTGTCATGGAAGCAATTAGGATAAGTTGTGCCGGATATCCTACAAAAAAACCGTTTTATGAATTTGTAGATCGTTTTGGCATCCTTGCTCCTGAAGTTTTAGCAGAAAGGTACGCCAGCTTATCTTGTCATTTCCTTCCGGACATGAATGAAGTTACTTATTTCCTGTTATTATTGAATTATTTTAGTACGGATGTGGTCACTGTATGCAAGAAGCTCCTGGAGAAGGAGGGACTTGAAGGCTATCAGGTATTGAATTACCTTATCAGAAAGTAGAGTTCTATCTAGCTTGAGCTTGTTTTGGAGCATTATCATCAATATATTACCCCTTAGTTATGATGGACCTAGTGATCTGTTGGATCAATTAAACTTAAAGCTTTTTTTATCCTCTTTTTCAATCCACATTATAATTTCACCTATCACTGATTTGACCACTGATTTGGCAATTGCCACAAATTTCAAACTTCCATTAAATCTACACCACTCGTTTCACCTCACTATAATTAAATGTCAATAATGAGAATCAAACAGCCACTTAAGAGATGATAGCACATATCTAATATGTTCCCGTAATTCTCTTACACAAGCTATTAAAATTTTCCACATTCGCAAATATTTCCAATGTAGATTGCATGAAGTTGCATGTTTGCTTTTGCAGCTTGGCAAAACAAAAGTGTTTCTGAGGGCTGGTCAGATGGCAGAGCTGGATGCTCGTCGGACTGAGGTGTTAGGAAGATCTGCTAGCATTATTCAAAGGAAAATCCGCACTCACATGGCTCAAAAAAGTTTCAAATTTTTGCGTCAGTCAGCTATACAGATTCAATCTGTGTGTAGAGGTACTTAATTTATTGAATATGTTTCTCTGTTTATGGAGCTACCTACAAATATTGGGAACTATGTTGGATTTTCTCTTTGATGTTGCAGGAGAACTTGATCGGCAAGTTTATGAGGGTATGCGAAGAGAAGCTTCTTGTGTGAGGATTCAGAAAGATTTGAGAATGTATCTTGCAAGGAAAGCATACAAAGAACTGTGCTATTCTGCTGTTACGATACAGACTGGTTTGCGCGGAATGGCTGCTCATGACATGCTCCACTTTAGAAGGAACACAAGGGCGGCTATTATAATCCAGGTAAATTCACTCATTACCGAACATCTTTTTGGAAGATAGATTTGTTTTTGGTATATGGTTCACTTTCAACTTCAGATAATTTCTTCTCTGTTATTATCTTTTGTATGTATTCATAGCTTGAATATTGATTGACTAAACTGGAAACCTGTTGACTTCTTTATCGGCAGAGTCACTGCAGGAGATTCCTAGCACATTCAGATTATATGAAGCTGAAGAAATCTTCAATAACCACGCAATGTGCATGGAGGGCAAAAGTTGCACGCAGAGAACTGCGCAAGTTGAAGATGGTTATCCTCTCTCTTTTGCTTCCTCTGCTAACCACCCCCACCCTCCTTCTATCCTTCCCTTTCGGCACACACTATCATTCTCTATATCTCATCTAGATAATTGACATCTTCTTTCACATTCCTTTGCTCCTGATGAGTTATTTTTGGATAAATATTTCTTCGGTTATATCTATTAAGGGTTAATCCATACTTGAAAGTTATAAAGTAATTAATCAACATAAAAGCGAAGTACTGTTTTTAATAAGGTCGAACTTTTAAGATGGGCCCCCAAGTCTTAATAATATTTTCCAGTTGCTATGCTGTTGAAATATTTCAAGTTTATATATATATATATATATTATTACCTTAATTAAACTGTTCCTTTGAGTCTTTTGAGCTAAGAATTCCATGTTCTTCTTGCCGATTAGTAGGCTAGAAATATTCAGTCAAATGTTTGGGATCAAAAGGCAATATCTTCATGTATACGACTGGATAATGTTTATGGCTAGAAATGCTATACATTCATTCAATGCCTGTAGCACTAATGTTAAAGCAGTTAGCTACTCAAATACCATTGAACTCTCTTGGGTTGGATATCTGGCTGCATTCTTTTGTTACATAGGACTTTATGACAGTGAGAAGCTATGAACTATGTGACATTGTGCCGAAGGGGCGAAACATTCTAATTGTTCCGTTTTTGTTATTTGTCTTTTGAAATTATTCTGACATAATTATATAGCATAATACCATTACGTTAATTATGAAGTAATATATATATATATATTTTTTGGCAACACAGGCTGCTAGAGAAACTGGAGCTCTCCAAGCTGCTAAGAATAAATTAGAGAAGCAAGTTGAAGAATTGACGTGGAGACTGCAGTTGGAGAAACGAATGAGGGTAAATCTTCTGAGCTTCCAACTTTTTGGCTGGGAAAATTTCTGAAGTTGTTTTGGTAGTCAATATTTTTACATGCTTTAGCATCAGATTTCACTTCCTTTTCCTTTCCTTTTTTTTTTCTCTTTTTTTTTTTTTTGTGGGGGGTGGGGGTGGGGTGTCTTAGGCTTATATTTATTAAAAAAAAAAAAGGGAAAGTCTAACCTCTATTCATCTACATATTTCATGTGACTACAAGTACCAGATCTCAATTCATTTTAAGGGAAAAAACCAACCTAACGGTGGCTATAATAACTATAACTATGATAACATATCATAAACAAAAATGTTACTGATCCTGCAATAATGAATGCACATTCAACTAGTAGCAATACTAATGGAATGGACTAAAACCTTCAATGTCATTCATCTTCTTAGCATGATATATTTCCAAATCCATGTAGCTGCTCTTCTTATCTTTTCCTTTTTCTTGTGGTCTGTTCATATCCATTCCATTACCAAAGGCTGATCTAGAAGAAGCAAAAATGCAAGAAAATGTAAAATTGCAATCAGCTTTGCAAGAACTTGGGCTTCAACTTAAAGAAACCAAGGACACGCTCATGAAGGAAAGGGAAGCTGCAAAAAAGGCCGCTGAACAAATCCCAATAATTCAGGAGATTCCAGTTATTGATCATGAAATGACAGAGAAACTTAATGCAGAAAATGAACAACTCAAGGTAAATCAATTGGAACTTGAGGAGTTTTCTATTTAAGAGTTAATTAGATATTTAGAAATGAAGTTACTGAATGCATGTTTTGTTGGTGGATTCATTTTTATGACTTATTGCAGGCCTTAGTTAGTTCTCTGGAAAAGAGAATAAATGAAACAGAGAAAAAATATGAAGAAACAAACAAACTTAGCGAGGAAAGATTAAGGCAGGCTATGGAGGCAGAGTCAACTATTGTTAAGTTGAAGACTGCAATGCATAGGTTCAGTGCTTACCTGGTGTTGTCAATTCTTACTAACATTCAAATAGGGTTTTTTTTTTTGTCATCTCCTGTAACACTTCATCTTTTTGTTGTGATATTTCATATATTTGATTGGCTATTGTTTTTTAATCCGTTCAGACTTGAAGAAAAATTTTCTGACATGGAAATTGAGAATAAAATTCTTCGGCAGCAGACAGCCCCTGCCAATGGAATTTCAGAACATCCATCTGATTTAGCAACCAAGGTGAATACTTCTAAGAAAAATTCAATGTTTCCCCTCAATTGTGTGTTTTCACTAAGTCTCATTTTGTTTGGTTGGTACTTACTTGCAGATATTGGAAAATGGTCACCATGCAAATGAAGAAATCAGAACCAATGTGCTAAACTTTAATAATAACCAAATTTCAAATTAGGGCTATGCTATTGGATTCTACTTCCGCTTCTTTCTTATTGGATACGAATTATTTATGCAGGGACCTCAACTTACTCCATCAAAAACATACGAAACACCTGATAGCAAACCAAGGAGGCCCCCAGTTGAACGGCATGTATGGGCTTCTAGAAACTGAGATTAGTTCATTTATGCTGATGTTAATTCTTTTGACTAACTAGAAATATTTGTGAAACTTGGTGCAGGAGGATGTAGATGCCCTCATGGACTGTGTAACAAAGGACTTGGGCTTCAGTGAAGGCAAGCCGGTTGCAGCATTCACCATATACAAATGCCTAATGCACTGGAAGTCTTTTGAAGCTGAGAAGACGAGTGTATTCGATCGTCTAATACAAATAATGGGTTCAGCGATCGAGGTATAATTGGATGACTTTGACTTGCCTCGTTGTTTGTTTGAATTAAAGAATCACAAAAGATAGTGGTTTGGCAGTCATTTGAAATTTATTGGACAAGGACATAATGCCAATTAACAAATCAACTGCGTTGTAATAATAATATGTATAGAGATGAGGTAATTGTAATAAGGATATCTGTGTTTGTTGCCATAATTTGAAATAGTTTTCTATGCTGTATGTTAGGACCTATCCCAGAGACTAAAACACAGTAAATATCACTTACGCATTCTTAGGTTGAGTATTTGCATCTTATTGATATATCTTAATCATAATTAGCTAAAGATTTAGAGTTCGTTATAAGTTATAATTTTGTTTACTCTAGATAACAATAGATTTGAAAGTAAATAGCTTGGCATTGTGTCGTGGCTTTCCATTGCACGTCAAATACTCTTTCATGAATCAGCTTAGCAAGCATCATTGTGAACTCTTATTCTAGATTTTGTGACGCTGAAGATGTAACTTACTGCAGAACGAAGAAAGCAACGATCACATGGCTTACTGGTTGTCAAATACCTCTAATTTGCTATTCCTGCTTGAAAAAAGCTTGAAACCTGCTGGCGCACCTGGTGCAACTCCAGTTCGTAAACCACCACCTCCAACTTCCTTATTCGGGAGAATGACAATGGTAAGGGGAAATATGCTTACATGGTATTTCATATTTCCTTCGCATGGGTATAATTGTAAGTTTTGACATCTTGCTACAACAAATTATATTACTGAAATGGATACAGGGTTTTCGGTCATCACCTTCTTCAGTCAGCCTTGCTGCAGCGGCAGCGGCACTTGAAACAGTACGTCAAGTTGATGCCAAATACCCAGCTTTGCTTTTCAAGCAGCAGCTGACAGCATATGTTGAGAAGATCTATGGAATCATTCGAGACAACTTGAAGAAGGAGTTGGGTTCATTGCTTGTTTTATGTATCCAGGCATGTTATATTGTTGTTTACATGCTGTGAATCCCTGTCTCTCTGTATCCTTGGTAATCTTTCATTCAACTATTTTCTCGCCCCCAAAAGAAAAGGAGGAAGTAGCAGAAAGAAATTCATTTTTCCCCATAAAAGCCTAAGATTACCCTTTATATTTGCATGAAAAGTTTGATGTGTATGACAATTAAAGCCTTTGATGTCTGTATCATTGACTTTGGTTAAATTCAGGCACCAAGAAACTCCAAAGGAAGTGTGCTAAGAACCGGACGATCCTTTGGGAAAGATTCTCCAACAAATCACTGGCTGGGAATTATTGAATGCTTCAACAATCTTCTCAGCACGCTTAAAGAAAATTTTGTATGGATTTCATCCATGCCAGATTTTGGATACCCTTTTAATATGCTACCAAATGCTAATGGTTGTTGGATTTTTCAGGTTCCTCCAGTTCTTATACAGAAGATATTTACCCAAATCTTTTCATATATCAACATGCAGCTCTTTAACAGGTTTGGGATTTCTTTTTGCCTTTCCTTCTGGGATTGTTTGATCACTGGAAGCTTAAAACCTTGATCCCTGTATATGTTTTACTATGCAGTCTTCTTCTGCGTCGTGAATGTTGTACATTTAGCAATGGCGAGTATGTCAAAGCTGGATTAGCTGAGCTAGAGCTATGGTGCTGCCAAGCTAAAGAAGAGGTAACCGTATGACGGATTACAGTATATGTTACTATTTTGATTCTCTTTTTGCTGATCTTCGAATATTTACTTTTGTACCATTGTTCATGATCTATATCTCATATCCTCTTGCTTTCTTGAGATGGCAGTATGCAGGCTTGGCATGGGATGAACTGAAGCATATAAGACAAGCTGTCGGGTTCTTGGTGAGTTCATTCTCTTTAAAGCACCATCTTCCTGGGGGTATTAATGTCTACTTATTTATAAACTAATTTAATAATTTACTAGAAAACTTAAGTTTTTATCCTCAGCCAAACAGGCCAGAAGTGTTGTGTTTTGCATCTCACCCAAGCAATATGCACTTGGTGTAGTATTTTCTTAGAAGTGATTTTATGGAAGATGATTAAACAACCCCTAAGTGTACGTTTAAACATAGTTATTAAAACCGGACCGAACCGGACCGGTTAACAATTTTTTAACGCTATGCAATCAAACCGCAAATGACCCGACTGACCCACCGGTTTTCGCATAGAACCGGTAATCCAAAAACCCAAGAACCGCCTGGGTTGTTGCACACCAAAGAAATTTAGAATTCTAGGGTCAATTGACGTCTTTTAACATCTATTTTCCACTTAGCAACCACTTTTAATATAGCAATGCTTTTATTAGTAAACAATATTTGTTGATTTTATTTTCACTTGTGTAATGATATTTAATTACAAAATTATAGTAGAATTGACACTAAATGGCAATTATTCATGTTATATTTGTCAGAAATAATTCAACGGGTTGATAAAAATTGGCCTGCCTGTTCGACCGCCTAGTCACTGGTTGAACAAGTGAACCAATGACCCAGGTCCTAGGCCGGGTCAATGTCCGAGCCGAGTCTGATAACTATGCTTTTAAATCTCAGCCAAATTTCTGTTTCCCGAGCTCTGGAAATCCATAGCATCCTCTTTATTAAACCTGGACTGCTTTGCGAGGGTATTAGACATTTTGAGGGGAAAATTCATCTCTATATCACCCGCAGTCTCTATTGAATCCATCAACTTATCAAGGGAAATTTTTACAGACACTGGAATGTGTGTCATAATAAATAATGTTAAATTTTCCTTTTCCTAAAAGTTTCGTGCACATTTGCTTATGATTCTTCTGTTTTATCTTTAGCTTCATTTCTTTATACATGCAGGTTATACATCAAAAGTACAGAATATCCTACGATGAGATCACTAATGATCTGTGTCCTGTAAGTCTTTGCCTCTGTTATCTCCTCTAGTTTTTCCTCTCTGCTCATAGACAGTTCATCAGATAATTGCCTCAAGACCAATATCCCAACCAATTGTGTGCATTTGAATTAAGCTTTTGTGGAGATTTGAGTCTCTACTCTTTGAAATTGTACCTCACAGCAGTATCTCTTTTTGTTTTGTTGGTCATGTTATGGTGTCACGTGCTACTCTGTTACATATATGTACTCCAAAAGGACATTTTGGTCAATGGTATTGGTTTGAAATAGGCAAATAGCCACTGCTTTTGAGCACTGCGTATTGTTTCTGTCTCATGTTGCTTGTTGGCATTGTCAGATTCTCAGCGTCCAGCAGCTGTACAGAATATGCACTCTTTACTGGGATGACAATTACAATACTCAAAGTGTGTCCCCGGAAGTAAGTATAGTTTGTTCAAGTTGAACATTTTTCTTCTGAACTAGCCATGGCACGTGTTTTGTTATAATTGTGTAAATATCTGTGTTCATAATATCCCTATAATATCCCTATTAGTATAGAGTCAAGTGAATAATTCATTAATTCAATAATTAATTTAACAATGAAGATCAATCCAATAGCTACTACTATAAGAGAGAAATAAAAATAAAAATTAAATCAATAATTGGAGTATGTGTTGTA
Organism: Nyctanthes arbor-tristis; assembly: GCA_963692815.1. NCBI lineage: Eukaryota > Viridiplantae > Streptophyta > Magnoliopsida > Lamiales > Oleaceae > Nyctanthes > Nyctanthes arbor-tristis. The sequence goes on along the minus strand of CAVNYN010223686.1, from coordinate 11,733 downwards.
CTTGGTAATAAATACTCTTAAATAACAAGTGAAACATAGTATGCTACAAATTTCAAAATCTCACTTGTGAATCTCTTTCAATTGCAATATAAAACTAAACAACATCAATTTGAAAGAAAAATTAAAAATCAAAACCATGTCGGCAAACTTGAGGAAATTTTGTTTTCTAAACAAATCTAAACTTGAGGAAATTTTATTACTTGTGGCCTTGTGGGTTATGAAAGTAAGTTTCTTTCCTTAACTCCTTTTAGTTTACCATTTCTCAAAATTAAGATCCTGAACATCATTGATATCAAGTTCAAGAGATTTACACCTTTGTCCATGATTCTTTACCAAGAAATCTGCTATAACATGATGGGAAGCTTAGTTTGAAAAAGTCATAAATTAGGAATATGCGGTTCCAAAGGTAAAAATCAATTTTCAAGGACAACATGCTTCTAATTGCATTACATAATTCAGTGCAAAATCATTCATCCACATCATGTATGAATTTCATATAAATGCAATGGCAAGTCCTGTTCCATTCTGAGCTTGAAGTAAGCTCTTCTCTCTATAAATATTTTGTATACTTATTATTTAATTTTAATAGGATTTTGTTTGAATTGATTAAACTTTGAAATCATAGAAATTAATAGGACTTAACCCACCTAGAAAATTCATAAATATATTATTTAACTTTAATTTGATATGGAAATGAAATCAGATTGAAATTAATTATTTAAAACCAAATTCTATCACATTTAGATATTATTATAAATGTCATTGTAGGACTGAGATGAACTATTTTAAAAAAAAAGATTTCAATATTGCAGAAAAAATAAGAAAGTATAAAGTAAAACATCTATCTTAAATCTTTGAGACGATCTTATAGACGATAGGTTTATAGTGCCACAAGTAGCACATTATTTTTCGAGTTCAAAATAATATCATAATTATGAAAAGAACAAATACTATTATATACACTGTACTATACTATTAGTAGGAAGTATCCAAGTTCAATGTTGATGCAAAGGTCATAACCTGAAAATTTCCTTGAAACTCTGATGATAGGTGATATCTAGCATGAAGGTTCTCATGACCGAGGACTCCAACAATGCTGCAAGCACCTCATTTCTATTGGACGACAACTCAAGGTAACAGACAATTTTATTTCACAATATATGCAGAAAATCAGGAGAAATGACTATTAGTAAAAGAACTGGGGAAACAATAAAATTGTTTGTCATTAACCTTGAAGGAAGTTTCACTATTTACTAAACTTTTTCTTGTTCCATCTTGGTTTAACTTTCCTTTGGTTTTATTAGCATTACTAAAAATTAATTTGTGTTAGTGAAGTCAATGGATTGTCCAACAGTGCCAACGGATTTTATGGCGTGCAAATCCTCGACAACTATGAAAACCCGCTAGTTTTTACGCATTTAGCAATGGAGTAATGATCATTACTTTATAGATAGTGTAGCTTTCCACTCCGTAAATATGAAATAAATAACCTGTTTATTTTTGTCCTGCAGCATCCCATTTTCAATTGATGACCTTTCTAATTCACTCAAAGCGAAGGATTTCCTAGATGTCAAGCCTGCAACGGAACTTCTTGGTGATCCGGCCTTCCAGTTTCTACACGACTGAGGTTACAGAAACCTTTTAGTACCTAAGTTTTTGGTTAGGGTACGAATGGCCAATATCAGTTTAGTATACGTTGTACATTTTTCCATTTTTCTCTTTCAAATTTTGCTATATGTAGGTTGCCCGCTGTAGTTATTCTTTATGTTCAATATTTTCTAAAAGTCCTGGTAGATATTGCCTCTCCCACCCCTCCCCCACCCCCAAAATTTTTGCCAAATTGGCAGCATTCTTTTCAGGCAGTGGGTTGAATCACCTTTTTATAGTATATATATATATTGTAGTTGGTGGACTAGAAAACTCCCACCAGAATTTTACTATGTAACAGTGATTTTTGGATGAAGGAAATTTGTATTAAAAGTATTTGATAGTTTTGTAACTTTGTTACGGGAGAATGGCTGCAATATTTTGCTTTTGTTGCTCTAAAAAATGTGTAGTGTAAATATGTGTTGAGGCCTGCCTCAAAAATTGGCTTAAAGCATGAAAAAACATGAAGTATCGAGCACGTAGGCTTTTTCATGGTTCGTCTAATTCATTCGAAGTCTCTCGTTTTATCATGAGACCTAAGTGCTTTTGTGGTAAAACTAAATGAAATGTACTATAATTTGGAATGGACATCAAAGGAATATGAGACTGTCTTTGTGGGATTGTGAGAGTAATTATCTCTCTGCAATTACAAAATTTCTCTTCCTTCTTTCTTTTGAAAAAGTAAGAGAATGTTATTTGTACATATTTTTTATACAAAAATTTTTTGCACTCCCTTTGTCTTTGGCCACATCTTCCACAAAAGGAAAACTTTTAGGTAGTGTGTACAAATTTTTATAAAAAATATGTATAAATAGCATTTCTCAGTAAGTAATTTGTCACATATACACTGTGAACATTTTTGTGTTGGAGAACATTTTGTTATAATATCAATATCTTTTACCACACATGTATAGTCTACATGACCGCTTTGGATATACTCAATAATATTGGTCAATCTTAAACAACTCAATTTTAAGTACTTCTACGACTCAAAAAATCCTGGCCTATCTTCTAGAACTGATGGTACTAGTGACGTCTCGGAGGGATTATGGCAGTGATGCGTTGAGCACTAATAACTTTAGACAGAGATGACTAAAATGTATAGACCTTTTCAAATGAATTAAGACTTAGTTTTTTGCAATTCAGGTGTGGTAATAGAAGACTCCTATTAAAGGTAAAATAAGTAAACTTCCGATCTGTTGATAAATTTTGATCACCCAATCAAATTTTGGCTTATTTACACTTATATATGTAGGGTGAAGTGACATCGGGATTTTTTTTAAAGATGTTGGGCACCTTTGCTGCAATTTACCCAATGATTATCATCTTGTGCAAACTGAGATTTTAGCATCCTATGCTTTTGAGATGTTGCAAAATTGGATGTGAAAAATGTTATAATGTCCAAGGTGAAAACTTCTTTTATATATTTTCTGCACAAAACAAAACATCTTTTCCTTTTAGTCTTTTCTTTTTGGTGCAAAATGGAGATTATGAGGCAGGAACCGGTTCAAGCTGAGTTTAATTAAATAGTAACAGTATCTTTACCATTAGGACGAGTCATCCTTGTTTGCGGTGGCAAGGCGCAATTGGAGGGTTGGGCTGGAAGAGTGAGCCACATAGAACATAAGACTAAATTACCATATATATATATATATAATTTTTTTTAACAAGGTAAAAAGAAGATATAAATGCCTTTTTTTTTTTTTTTTGGCCAGGGAGGGGGTGGCCGAAATTTTCTAAGGAGAGTTTAAAAAATGGAGCCTGATCTATCTCCTTAAAAAGGTGATATAGCCCCCTAACTATGTCACTACTTGTTTGGTGGGCACATGTGATTTTGCACGTACCAATGTTATAATAGTGTCACATGCCTGACTATTATATTTTAATTTTGATTTTCTTCCATTTAATATATTTTGTGACAGTCTCAGTAGCATATCACTTGGTTAAAGAAAGTGAGACTAGTTTACAAGTTAAGAGACCCACTTCAACTGACATGAAGCCTTTTGGATGAGAAACCAAAAGCAAAACAGTGCGAATTAGACCCAAAGCAGACAATATCATGTCAAAGTAGAGCGGATCGTTACGGATAGTATCAAAGCAGAGCCCAACAAGGACATTGGGCCCCCTTAGGTGGCGCGATTGTGATTGCCTCAATCTCATATCACTTAGGTAAAAAATGTGAGACCAGTTTATAAGTTAAGAGACCAACTCTAACTGGCATGAGACCTTTTGGATGAGAACTCAAGAGAAAAACTGTGTGGGCTAAGACTAAAACGGACAATATCACGTCAATGTGGAGCGGAAGTAAAACAGTGCGGGCTAGAAAGTGAGACTAATTTATAAGTTAAAAGACCCATTCATGAGGCTTTTGGGTGAGAACCAAAGAGTAAAATTGTGTGAGGTTAAAGTAGAGCAGTTTGTTATATACTTACATAGAAATACACGAAAAAAAGAAAACCAATAATGAGATATGTATTTTTTTAAATAAAATTTGAGTAACGCTAACGTACATATGATTATACAAATATGTTTACTGATATGACATAAAATTATAATTCTATTCATAAATTTTTTCTTTCTTTCAATGCATAACATAGGTGAAATTGTAATTTCACACCTTTTCTGTAAACGCATCTGTATATTCATTTGTACAAGTAGAATAATAATCCATAAAATTTTAGTACAGGTCTGATTTTGGCAGTAACTGGAAACCTTCAAAATATTGACTCTGCAATGCAACAAATGTGGGCTATCATAATGTGAAATTGGAAATTTGGAGGGTGTGAAATGGACGAGTCCACGAGGAATTCACATGAATGAATTAAATTCTTTCATTTTCTCTATAATGGAAATTCCCCAGGGTTTTGGTTTTGGGACCAAAATTCCTTTGCATTTAAGACCCCTATTGGACCAATTTCATTGTTCCAATCCTCATCCTCTTTCTAATTTTTGCAACTACTCAAAGTCTAGAACGTGTCGAGGCTATTGCTTCGAAACCTTCAATGCTACGCTGCACTAGACAGAATTTGGAATGAACATTTTACGCGTCATTTTATTTACTTTTATTCATGTTTCGCTTTCAACATGTGAAGCATATGTAACATTTCTTGTTTCTCAACTCCCCCTTTAGATTACTATTTGTTAAGAATTTGCATGATTTTGGTGAACAAAGAACATTAGTCGGTCTCAGTTATTATACGAACATTTTCAAGTTATTACGTCAATCTTTTTAACATGAACTATATAGACACATAGCTTAACATGAATTTACATGATTTTGGTGATACTTGACGTGATTTCTGTATAGTTTGAAATAGTTTTTGAAACTCATAACCTGATTTTGAGTATATTCAGATATTTTCTGGATTAGACCGGCTTTTACTGCGAAGAAGAGCTAGAACCAAAAGCAGAATTTGACGCCATCCTAAATAGACCGATGAGCTCGAGTGACCATTATAGTTTTGTAGTCGACATGTATCGAACCCAAGTGGCAAAAAAGGGTCAAAATAACTCCAATTGGATTTGACTTCAATGGCACCTTTGGTTAGGGACTTATTAAAAGTCGCCTGATTGGGCCAGATTTAACCTGTATTTGGTCCATGGATAGACCTTGAGAAGACTCCCCACCCCAACCACATAGAAGGGGGGATGAACATATGTGAACCTATGAGGGAGTGGGGCTTGGATTTATTAAATTCGACAATCGACGAAGGAGAATTAAAAGTTAAAGTTGAACTGTACATATATCTCTAACTTATGAACTTATGCGATCGACTCAAAATTGTACTTTATTACTGTTATATGCCATTTATTTTTAAGTCACAAGTTTTAACTATTTAAGTTGAGTTATTGACTCGTTTAAATGTGATTTTTATTTTTATTTTGCAAGTAATATTTCTTGCTTGTCGGCAAAATCTATACAACAAATAAAATTTCATGCCTCCATCAATCAAAAGAGAATATATGTATATGTAAGTCCAAGACTGTCTTTTTTACCCATAAATAACTTCTATTTACGTATCCAATTTGTCTTACGCGGTGGTTGAAGATTAAAGATGATTGTGACCAACACTAGAAGGTCAAGTTAGTAGATTTAGATCCCCAAATGGAATTACTACAAATTATCAAAAACTCACACTCTACAACATGTGGCCTCTATTTGAGTAAGGTATGGTATGGACCATAACACATTTTCAATAAGAATGGATGAAGATTTTATGTTATCCATTGCGGTGAGTTTGATAGATAGAAACATAGGATAATTTAGAGGGAGAAGTGATAAGCGCAAGAGTAGTCGTTAGTTAATAAGGTTAAAGAATACAAAGTTTAGATGTAAGTTCGATGTACCAAATCATGTCAACAGAATTGTTAAAGTTTTACTAAGAGCATCTACATTGGTAGTGTTAAAGTAGATTGTTAGTGGAGTTGTTAGTTAATAACTCAAAAAACAACCTACATTTGTGGTGTTAAAGTAGTTGCTAAAAGCATTTAATTTAATAAGTTGTTAGTGTTATTGTTAAAATTAGTAACAAACTTAACACTTTATGTGGTATTATTTCTTCTTTTTTATTTTAGTTAAATTGGGATTGACCAACTATTTGACTATTGAATTGATGATTAAATTTAACACTCTTATTTAGAATCACCAATGTAACACAAATTAATAGTTAAATTTAACTTGTTTATGTGTCATTTAACAATCACTAAAAACTCTATTTTTTTTCTTATGTGGATAGTTAATTTTAACACTATCAATGTAGATGCTCTAAAGAGAATGTAAAATGACAATACCATAACTGAGTAGAAACCAATCTCTTTTTAATAATTAATTAACATAAAACTTTTCTATTACTCTCGTGAAACAGCTATGCTCCATGTGCCAATACTCCAAGGGTTAAAATTGACCCTTTTTAGCTTGTATGGCATGCCACATGGGACTATTCTTAACCTATGTAGCATGCTACATGGGCGTGAAGGCAGCTACTACCATCCATGAGAGCAAGAGAATTTTTGTTAACTAACAAAACGTTATTCATTATATCAAAAAAAAAAAAAAAAATGAGGATTGCATATGCAACATTGAGAAATGGTCCAAATTTCATCTTTTTAGTCAAAATCATTTCATTGTTTTGATACGAGTAATAATCTAATGTCAGATGTCTAGCAGTATAACACCATCAGACGTTTGTCATTAGATCATTTTCAGTCTTGATATTGTAAATTAAACAAGATAGGTGCATAATAGCAACACTAATTAATCAAGAATCAAATGTAGGTTGGTGAGAGCATATATAATCCCTAAATTAACAATTAACATTTTTTCTTTCACATGTTAGTTAACCACATAGTTGGATTCAATACATAATATACACCATAAGTGCTTATCGCCTCCCCCTCCCCCACTGGGAAGGAGATATAAATCGTCTAGTGCACTTGTATACACATGTCTTAATATCATGTTGTATGTACTGTGAATACAAAATTTTATATATTACCCTATTCGATTGTCATCCCTGCATGGAAGGTGAGGAGTCTATAGTTATCATGACATTAAGGCTTCAATATCCAAAAGAACTCATGATCTTGTGGAGATTTACAAGCTTGTAGATGATCGTTCTACACTGACACCATAAGAAATAAGTCCAATAGCCGCGACTCACGTCATCGCAAAATGTGTATATGTCGCTGCAAATGTATGATAGCAGCGACAAAGTCGCCTGTGAATGTCGCGGCTAAAAACCCGTGGTAGTAGATCCATAGCAGCGACTTCTGTCGCTGCAATCTAGGAGCCACCCATTAGCGGCGATGCAGTCGCGGTTGTATGATCGATGGGTTTTGGTCATTAAAAAAGCATTATCGATGGGTTTTGGTCATTAAAAAATTTTTAACCCGACCTGACCGACCCTAGCCCCAGTCCTATGTCCCGATCCTCTTCCATCGATATTTAATTAAATATTGTTTGCCCATATGAGGAGTCTAACCCACTACTTTGAATGCAAAGACATGGTACTTCACCAACTAGACTAATTTGACATTTGGTTATTACCTTGTTTTTATAATATATATTATATAGATTATTATAACTATATTGACGAATATCTCCTTATAACAACGATTTTCCGTCGTTAAATATAAGAACAAAGGCGGGAAATTTTCCCGCCAATCTTATAAAGACAACGTTTATGGGTGGTCGTTTTAGATCAAAAAATATAGCGATAATTTTTTCATGTCACCGCTATAGATACCAATATATAGTGGCGACATCACTTGTCATCTCTGTAGATACATCCTACAGCGACAACATTATGATGTTGCCAGTACAGGGAGACGACTACTGCGGCGACTTAAAATCACCATTGTAGCCAACGCTATAGCAACGACATCTGACGTCGTCGCAAAATATCGCCGCTATAGTTCTTGTTTCTTGTAGTGTGAGCTACCCAACATGTATCGCAAACAAGAAAATTGAAATCCTATAAGTTCTCTGCTAAAGAGATCATGTGAATACTTGAAAATCCAAGTTGAATGTCGATTGAAGATTCCTAAATTTAATATATTGAGAGAATATACTTAATTTGACTAATCTCACGTTAAGGGTCTAATTAAGGTCAAAATATTCCAAAGTGGAGCTCCAAACGGCTTATCCATGTGGTCTCATGTGTTTCCACATTAGTCAATCTCAATGCATCTCTTAGTCATGTTCTAAAAATATTCTATGCACTAGTTGAAATATACTATATAATTAGTTATAAAGAATATATTTACAATTAATTTATCTAGTTTGTTAATTATACAATTAGCTAGAATATGGAATGGGAGGATTAATTAATTCTCCTATAGTGAATAGTAGAAAAGATACATTGCCATTTGCACGATGCCTTTCCAATAAGAAAAAAACACTTGTTTTCTTATTGTTACATGTTAACATCCTATAAGTCGACTAGCGCATTAATGTGTATGCTGAAAAAATGTGGAGCGCAGATTATGTTATAGAGGCTTGCTCTCTTTTTTAGTGGGATGAGATATAAGCCTCTCAAATCTTAACATACCAGGAACACGTTAAAACCATATTAATTAATTTGAATATTAATGTAACACTGTCACACTTCCTACACAATGTGTGTGTATATATATACATATATATATAATTGAGGTACTTCGACGGGATTAAAAGGCTCGATTTGAAATAATTTTAATATTTTAGGAAAGTAAATAATATTCAAATAAAAAAAAAATTTATCTCGAGTATTTAATACTTTTATAAATAATAATAATAACTTCATGTAGTGGCTTTCAAGATTTGAAGGAAAATAGAGTTTTTGACCTTTTGCATACATTCCGTTGACTTCGTTTCTTTACATTACAAGTTTTGCTTTCTAAAATTATATTTAAAAAGGTTGGCTTTCCATTTTAGGAAAGTTATAGATTAACATTCAATCTAAGAATTATAAATGGAGTATATGGATGATGATTTAAATCGTGAGTACCGTTTTAGTGTCATACATACGATACTATATAGCTATGTGATGTGCATCAAGGCACGCCACATGAGAAATCAAAATTATGTGGTATGGCCCGATGGCATGTGTAATGTGAAATACGGACAAATTTCTAGTACTATAGGAGTACTGTAAATTCAATACTGTAAATTGAGTACTCTTGACGAATAAAACTAAGACAAGTTGATTCAAGTATTTCAGTTAGTCTCATTTACTTGAAATGCACATGTAATAAATAAATATATTAAAAGTGGACTATCGAGTACTCTCGGAATACTAGAAATGTTCTCGTGAAATACTATATAATTCAGAAATACTATATATGTATGTTTATCGTTTTAAAAGTTTAAACTAGCTAGAAGGCTAGAATAATCTCTTTCATTTTAGTCATTGAGTAAATTAGCAATCATATGGATCATATTACTTTACCCGATGCTGCATTTTTCTGACGGATGTCCGTACTTAATTATATCCAACAAACACGAAGTACGCATTATGTTTTGAAATATGGTGTAACAAATTTCTTTTTTTTATCGAAATCGAGGATACCATCTTGAAGGTATAAAATGCATGAAAATAGAGTCTTGATGGACGTACCAAAAAATGCATGCATCTCTACATTCCACCATTCCAAGCAAAAATAGAAAAACAATTTTCTACTTATATATAAATTAAATCATCCTGCCAAAAGTCCGGTGGACTAACAAATGCTTATATATGGCGAAAGAAAGATCATTGGGTACCTGCATAATCGGTGCGCGGCTGGAGAACATCTAAACTACCTTATACATAATCATATAAATAAGCGAAATAAAAGAGGGTCTTCTCTAATTATAAGTAACTACTTAAATATCCTAACTAGTTAAGTATTAAAGGCCACATGCTTATCTATAAACTTCTAATCTAATTACCACTAATTAAAACCAACTTGAAATTGTTATTTCTAGTTTGAAATATTGGTTGTGTGACAAATAATGTGTGCTCTAAAACCGTGAAAGAGGGCTTCATGCACCTTGATTCATGAGAAAAAAATAAATAAATAAAGAAATTATTGGAAAATTTTTAAGTAGTAAAAAAGTTGAAATCATATGTAGCACGTGTTGTAAGCAGAGGAGGTTACCAAGTGCAATGTTCCAACGGTATTACCGGCCACATCAACTCAACATTGGCACTGGGAATCGTGTAGTAATAAATGTCACCCCCAAGAGATTAATGAGTTCACCCATATTGCCCCATACACTCGTATGAAGATATATGGTTAACGACTGTTGATCCGGTTAATATAACATATCGGGGTTTTAAGTTTACAGCCCGATTTGTTAAACTAGAAATAAACTAACCTCCATCTCAGTTCGATAGTCCTCGGGTGGAAATACTTAGATAGGATGACCGCATGATGGAAAAAATCTCTTTATTGAAATGATACTGAAAAATTTGATACTTTTAATAAATGAAAAGAAGACAAGTGTTTAAAGAGCCTCAATTAAACAATGGACTCCCTATATTCACTTGTCAGTTCTTTTAAAAAAAAGTATCAGTTTGCTTAGAGCATCCGTATTATTTAAAAAACACAAGAAATTATTATTGATTTTTTTTTGAACAATATGGGTACTGTAAGTGAACCGATGCTATTTGTGTAGAAAATTTGGATATATTACGGGGTGCGAGTTGAACATGGATCTTAAAAAACCAAATTTGAACATGTTTTGGTATGGTGTATCATTAAAATAAGTGCAAAATGTGTGGTTCATTTTTAATACGTAAAGATATATTTTATATCTAAAATTAAATGAGCTTGTTTTTAGTGAGTTTGATTTTTAGATCGGATTAGATTGAAAGAAATTTACACTTGCATTACAATCACAATTGTGCTATCAATTAAATGAGCAATGAATAAAAATAGGGTAAAGCGGGTACAATAGAACAAGATCGATATGTAGATATTGATTTCATTGTTTGAGACTATGTATAGCTTCTAACCTTAATAATAACTCAATATATATGAAGATGTAAACTCTATTGTTGATTTCTCACCGCACCGAATTTTACTAACATAAAAGGATGATTTAGCACATTAACTTTGCTATAGAAATAACGGGACTTTATTATGGAAATGCACATAATTATAAAAACACAAAAAAAAAAAAAAAACACATGTGATTTCTTATCTTTTTACGACTACGGGCTCTATAGCAATCGTCATAGTGTTGTTTTCGTAGAAAAATTCGTAAGGGGTGGGGTGGGGGTTGGATACTTTTGAAGTGAATTTTATTATTCACTCATAAATGTCCTATACCATGTGATCAAACAAGAATTTGGGATCTTCAATGCAAAGAATATGTACACCTGACGTATAAATTTGACATAATTAATTACTTAATTAATAGTCTAATGCAAGTAGTAACTATTCGAGTAACACTTCGTTCTTATCTTTAGATTCATTAAAAAAGAGAGCATTTTATTTTATACATTCCAGAAAAAGGCGAGAATTATTATAATTTAACAACTTGTTTTGTTTCACCACCATCTTTTGTGATTTGTCGAATTTTATTTAATCGTGACTAATTAACTTTCATGTTATTGGACC